>ML432618.1:41089-118978 GCA_005239525.1 Nicotiana knightiana
CTTATTTTCTTCAATTGTTTGTATACTGAAATTATTCACCTAATGTTAGTCTTAGATTTTTTCGGCTGATTACTTTTTTGGACTCATTATTTAGGGTTCAGTTTTCTTGCTAAATGTTGTTTCGAATTTAGCTATGAGTTTATTTTGGGATTCTTTATATGACTTAACTTAGGGTTTCTTAGATTTCTCTTTTGACGCTTTTTCCTTTTGCTTAATTGTTAGCTTCTTAGGCTAAATTTTGTCCTAACTATTTAAGCTTAAATTATTAATCTAAGTTGTTTCATAATTTCTGTCCTATTCTGAATGAATTATTTTTTTATGATTGTCCTTCCTTTTAAATTGTTTCTTCTAGGTCCATAGACACTGATTCGTTAGCCTAGGATTTCATGCCATTATTCTGTCATTAGTTCCTAACTTGGGTGAATTAATCGATTTCCCTCATAGTTTAATCATGCTTGTTAGCTGTTTGTTTGAATTTAATCCCTGACTTAATTGATTCATCCTGAATTGTTGAGCAATCATTTGTGTTTTTAAAATATAATCCTGATTTTTGGCAATTAGTGGAGTATTAGTGATTAGTTGATATAGGTTTATATACTCTCTCCTAGTCATTATACATTACTTAAAAGTAAGTAATTGACTCTTAATCTAGGATAATCAACTAAGTCTAATTACTTAGCTAATCACACATGATAAGATCACTTAAATTTGTTTGGTCTAAGCTCTAAAAATAACTCACTTAGGTTCAATAGCTTAGGTTTAATTCATTTCACTTTTGAAGAAGTTTAGCTCCAACTCCTTCATTAGTGATTAGCTATTAAGCTTAATTACTTAATTAGGACAAAATTAGCCAACTTAATAAGTAATTTGGCCTTTAACACTAAAAAGGTAATTATAAAGGTATTGAGGGGTAGTACAAGACTCTCAATTGAAGAATCTTGGGTGTAACAACCCAAGAAACTTCTAGAATTAGGAAATATCAGAAAATCAGATTTTTCTATGGGGTAAAACAGTAACTTTAAAAGGGGATAAGGGTTGGAATCAATAGGAATGTTCTAGAAATGTACAATTGTCCAATAGGATAAGGTTAGACAACTGTACCTGTACTATTTTCAGCCCGATTAGATAAGGAATATGCTAATAAGATGCTACCCTTCCCTATAAATACCCTACCCTATTCTCTCAAAATGGAGATTTTTAGACACACTTTACACACTCTAGGATATTTTTTACATCTAAAATAGACTCTTGACAGCTGAAAGTGTCACTACCCGGATTACCCTCTGAACGGTCTCGTGACAGCACCTAGTCCCTACGACTAGGTAAGGCTAAAACTTGCGGAAAATAAGGCAAAACAATAATAGAAACAGTAAAGAAGAAACAATACTATAAAATTTTTAGTCGCTCGACATTTACAGCTTTTACTTTCCCAAAACCCGGAACATCACAAAGTCACAAACTCTGAACTACTATTGCTCTATACAAAGAAATAAGGAAAATGTATCTATATATCTCCTATATTTGTACTAGAGTAGGAAGGGGGCTCGTGAGATCCTGCGAACGCGACAGAATTACCTCGCCGTCTCCTATGCAGCTCTAAGATGCGCCTAGCCACTGTACTGTGTGCTGGTACCTGGATCTGCACATGGGGAAAACATGTGCAGGAAAGGGCGTGAGTACTTCACATTCGGTACTCCGTAAGTGCCAAGCCTAACCCCAGTCAAGTAGTGACAAGGTCAGGTTGAGGCTCTACTGAGTTTTAAAACAAGTCAATATAAATTTAAAACAATGAAATATAGATAAGCAATGATAAACGGGATTAATAGAAACTGGAAGAATTAACAACAGAAAGAGAGCCCTCGGCTCAGCACATCATATATCTCAACAAGTAAAATTTCAATGCAGTACGAGGGGAAAGATCCCGGATCTCAGTCCGTAGTCCCAATTTAAATATGTTATGCAGTACAGGGGGAAAGCTCCTGGATCTCCGTCTATAGTCCCAATTTAAATATGCGTTTCAATACAGGGGGAAAGCTCTCGGATCTCGGTCCGTAGTCCCAATTTAAATATGCAATGTAGTACAGGGGGAAAGCTCTCGGATCTCGATCCGTAGTCCCAATTTAAATATGCAATGCAGAAGTATGTCAGATACGGCTTAATTAAACAGTTCACAATAAACAACAGTCAAGAATAGAATAAAACTACCTAAACATGGTGCAACTAGTGGCAAATAAGAGGAAATCAAGTAAGGACAGGTAGGTATGCTTATTCTTAAGCTAAATACTCAATTAAGACAGGAAACAATAATATAGGAATGAGAATGAGTGATTTCATGGAAGGAAAAATGGATACTTAGCAACAATGACCCGTGTACGCACTCGTCACCTCACGTACACGGCGTCCACGTAACAAAATCAATATAAAAATGCCTAAGGGGAAGTCCCCAACACAGAGTTAGGCAAGCCACTTACCTTGACTGTGCTAATCAACTCAATACCACGCTCTAGCCACGAGTATCCGACTCCGGGTGGCCCAAATCTAATCAATTCGATTGCATAATGTAAATATCACTTCAAGGAAACAAAATAGCTAATTATTTCTAAGCTAATACGTGAAATTAGGAAATTTTCCCAAAAAGTCCCACGGGCCCAAGTCTCGGAATCGGGTAAAATTTATATTTCCCAAACACCCATTCGCTTATGAACTCACTCGAACAAGAATCAACAAAATCCGACATCTAAATCTCCCTAAATCCTCAGATTTTTACTTGGGGAAGTTTCATCCCAATTTCATGGTTTTTCATCCAATTTCATTGATTAGATTGAGGAAATTGATAGAGATTATTGATATACAAATGGATTAAGGTTAGAAAACGTTACCTATGATTCTCCTCTTCAAATTCCACAAAAAATCGCCAAATCCCGAGCTCTCAATCGATTTTGGAGTTATGAATTTCAAACCCTTGGATTTTGGTATAACCAGCCCAGGTATTTCGCACCTGCGACACTAGGATCGCACCTGCGGAAACACAATCGCAGGTGTGGAAACTCATTAAACGACCTGGGGTCGCACCTGCAGTGGCTGGGTCGCAGGTGCGGCTCCGCACCTGCGGATACTCTTCCGCGCCTGCGAGTCGGGCCAGCCTAAGCTACGTCCGCACTTGCGTGCACCCCTTCTCACCTACGTGTCTGCACCTGCGGAAAAACCATCGCAGGTGCGAGACACCAGAACCAGAAACTGCTCAGCTGCTCTTAAGGTTCCAAATTCACCCGTTGGGCATCCGAAACAACCCCGAGGCCCCCGAGACATCAACAAAACCTACCAACTGACCCTAATACCTTGTTCAAACTTGGTCGAGTCTTAAAAACACATCTCATAACATCAAAATATCAATTATGCATAGATTCAAGCCTAAGAACTTATGAAATTTCTAGAATTCACATCGGATGTCGAAACACGTCAAAATTCATCTGAATGACCTCAAATTTTGCACACGGGTCACAATTGGCATTACGGACCTTCTGTCGCTTTCGGAATTCCATTCTGAGTTCGATATCAAAATTTCACCTATCGGCCGAAATCGTCGAAATTCTAACTTTCGCCAATTCAAGCCTAAATCTACAACCGACCTCGAAAACACATTCTGAACACGCTCCTAACCTGAAATCACCCAATGGAGCTAACGGAGTCGACGGATTTCCATTCCAGATCCGTCTTCATACAGATCTAGCTACTACCAGATTTCTAGAGCTAAATTCCACATTTATGGACTATGTGTCCAAAATCACTCCGGATTTCATCACTCAATGCTCTGACAAGTTTCAATAACATAAATAGACATGGGAGAAGTGGTTATTAGGGGATCGGGACGCTAACTCTCAAAACGACCGACTGGATCGTTACATCCCCCCCCCCCCTTAAGAAAATCGTTTGTCCTCAAACGAGTATAGAATATACCTGAAGTGTGAAAATATGAGGGTATTGACTCCATATATCATGCTCGGTCTCCCAAGTCGCCTCCTCGACTGGCTGACCCCTCCACTGAACCCTAACTGAGGCAATATTCTTCGATCTGAGCTTTCTGACCTGCCTATCCAATATAGCCACAGGCTCCTCAACATGTGATAGATTCTTGTCCAACTGGACTGAGCTAAAATCCAAAACATGAGTCGGGTCACCGTGATACTTCCGGAGCATGGAGACGTGGAACACCGGATGAACCCCTGCTAGGCTGGGAGGCAAGGCTAGCTCATAATCAACATCCACAACGCGTCGCAACTCCTCAAAAGGGACAACAAATCTCGGACTTAGCTTGCCTTTCTTGCCGAACCTCATGACGCCCTTCATAGGCGATACCCGAAGCAAAACCCGATCACCAGCCATAAATGCCAAGTCACGAACCTTCCGGTCCGCATAGCTCTCCTACCTGGACTGAGCTGTGCGAAGTCTCTCCTGAATCACCTTCACCTTGTCCAGGGCATCCTGAACCAAATTTGTACCCAACAATCGGGCCTCGCCCGGCTAAAACCATCCCATGGGAGACCTGCACCGCCTACCAT
The DNA here is from genome assembly GCA_005239525.1 of Nicotiana knightiana. Lineage (NCBI taxonomy): Eukaryota > Viridiplantae > Streptophyta > Magnoliopsida > Solanales > Solanaceae > Nicotiana > Nicotiana knightiana. The sequence goes on from ML432618.1 coordinate 45,649, forward strand.
ACAAAGCCTCATACGGCGCCATCTGAATGATGGACTGGTAGCTGTTATTATAAGCAAACTATGCAAGAGGCAAGTATCGATCTCATGACCCTCAAAAATCTATCACACGGTGTCACACCTCTTTTTTTCCCGAAAGGGGGATAAGAGAGTTTTTCCAATTAAAGTGACAATAATCGAAATGATATTATTATTATAGAGTCGCCACTTGGGATAATTTATGGTGTTCCAAGTCACCGATTTATTTTAGAATCCCAAATCGAGGAAACAATGACTCTGTTTTACAGTCCGCGAAACACAGAAATCCGGGTAAGGAATTCTGTTAACCCGAGAAAAGGTGTTACGCATTCTCGGGTTCCGTGATTTTAGCACGGTCGCTCAACTATTAATAATTGGTCTAACTATCTAATTTGTTACATATTTAAAGCCTATTATGCCTTTTAAACTTCAATCACTTTTAGTATTTATGGAATTTGTTTGAAACGAGTCACGATTGTCACGCACTTGATATTTTGTATGCATTGCAAATCACGCCACGTGAAACGCACCCGTGATTCACAATGTGTTTATTTTAAATATTTGAAGTTGGGGATCGAGTCATGCCCGCGTGCACTCGAATTTTGGAGTTACGTATCTATGACTATGCCACGGGATCCATACCCATAGTCACGATAATTTATTATTTATTAATTTCTCCTAAAGCAAACTACAACGTTCATAAGTTGATTTCCTACATTTGATATTTAATTGTAAGAGGTCCGTGATTTATGAAAATTGTTCGAACAAGCCGCGTTGTCGCACACTCGTTTGTTTTGTGCATATTGTGAATCACGCCACAGGAACCGTACCCGCGATCTACAACATGCTTATTTTTTATTATTGTTAGAAGTTGTAGTTGGGTCACATGAAATACACACCCGAATGAGATTTACATATCGTGACCATGTCACGGGAACCATACCAATAGTCACGATAATTATATTATTAATCGCGCCTTAAGGAAATGGCGCTTAGAATTTCCTTCTACTTGGAATTATATTTGGCAAAATCAATTAATAAAAGACAAAATTGGCCGATTATCTTGTTCTGACCAAGTTAAAAAAAAACTGATTTCTCTTTTCAAATGTCAAAAAAACCCCAAATTCTATTTCATAGCATCCACTCATACTTTATTAAGCAAGGTTAACCATAAGAAAACAATTAAGATCAAATGAGACAAAGATCAATAAAAGGAACTGGAATGCCATGATGTATATTCCTTTGTGCATGCTAGCAACAAAACATACGGGTAAATAACCAATGAAGAAATAAAAGAACGGACCTTCAATTGCTGGAATTTGGATGCAGATACAACAAATATAAAAGCTCTAAAAACAGCGATCCTCAAACGAGCTACAAATTAGAAACCCGGACCGAAATCGGCGTCCCCGAAGAGACTCATCTTTACTGAGTTTGGATGGCAGTTTCAAGCAGATTTTCACACTGGTTTGGGGCGTTTCTGTGATGGTGTAAGGGCTGGTGTTTGGCAGCGGATTTTCGTGGTTAAAAGGTGCGAAAATGGCCAATCTTCGTGGCTATTCTGTCGCTGATTTGCAGTTGGCGTTAATGGAGATTTTTTGGTGGAAGAAGATGGAGTGTGGTTAGAAATAAGAATAAGAAGAAGAAAAGAGCTCCATTTTCGTTCCCTCTGTTTTGTGTCGTTCTCTGTGTGTTGGTGCTGCTATGTTTGGCAAAGGGATGAAGAAGGGTGGTCGTTGGGTGTTGAAGGGGTGGGGGGTCGCCGGCTGTAGGGTGGTAGACGGGGGAGCGGCGACTGGCGGCACTGGTTGGGAGGAGTGGCGCCGCTACTGTCCTTGTCAGCCGCTTTTCTTGGGGATCAGGGGTGAGGTCTTCAGCCGATATGATGTGTGATATATACGTGAGTCCAAATAAATTGTGTGTGCAGGTATTGAGTGTGTGCATTGTGAGGAATCTTTGTTGATAAGGTTTGTTATAGGAAGATGAGGTGGAAAGAAAGGAAGGTTTGTTACATATCCACCTTCTTTCCTTCTTTTTTTTTTAATTTTCTTTTTTTGTACGTTTCTCTACTTTCTTTCTTTTTTTGTTTATTTGTTTCTTTCTTTTGAAAAACAATATGAAGAAACTAAATAAAAATTACATTTATCCTTAGCAAAATTAAAATATGACTATTTCTGTATTTTTTCAGTTTGATCGAAAATAAAATAGACTAAATATAGCTAGACCAAGTTACTAATTAGTTAAAATAAACGAAAATATTTTTGTTGTTTTCATTTTTTGCGACAAAATAAAGCAAAGGAGTAAAACTAATTAAAATAGCAATATTAAGCCTAAAATAAATACCTAAGCTCTAAACGGGGTAAACTTTTGGGAAGGGTCAAAATTTACATGTCTACACACAGGCACAGAGCATATCCTCGAGAATCTGAATCGTGCGCTAGGACTGCCCGTCCGTCTGAGGGTGAAAAGATGTACTCAACTCTACACTGGTGTCTAACTCCTGTTGGACGGCTCTCCAGAACCGTGAAGTGAACTGTGTACCTCTGCCTGAAGTGATAGATACTGGGATACCGTGGAGACGAACAATTTCTCTGATATAAATCTCAGCCAACCTATCAGATGAGTATGTAGTCAACACTGGAATGAAATGGGCTGATTTGGTCAGTCGATCCACAATCACCCAAATAGCATCATGCTTCCTCAAAGTCCGAGGAAGTCCAACCACAAAGTCCATGGTGATCCTCTCCCACTTCCACTCTGGAAGCTCAATCTACTGAAGTAACCCTCCCGGTCTCTGATGCTCGCATTCGACTTGATGACAGTTGAGACATTTGGATACAAACTCCACTATATCCTTATTCATCCTTCGCCACCAATAGTGTTGTCTCAGATCCTGGTACATCTTCGCGGTACCCGGATGGATGGAATACCGCGAACTATGGGCCTCCTCAAGAATCAACTCCCGAAGCCCATATACGTTGGGTAGACAAATACGGCCATGCATCCTCATCACCCCGTCATCACCTATGGTCACATCCCTGGCATCACCCCGCCGGACTCTATCCTGAAGAACCAAAAGGTGGGGATCATCATACTGGCGCTCTCTGATACAGTCATAAAGGGAAGATCGATCAACCACACAAGGTAATACCCGGCAAGGCTCAGAAAGATTCAATCTCACGAACTGACTGGCTAAGGACTGAACATCTAAGGCTAGAGGCCTCTCAGATGCATGAAGGTACGCCAAACTCCCAATATAGTGATGTCATAGTCCTTTAGCAACTCCAACCACCTATACTGGCGCAAATTTAGATCCTTCTGCCTGAATATGTGCTACAAACTTCGATGATCCGTGAATATCTCACAGGGAACACCATATAAATAATGACGCCATATATTCAGGGCGTGAACAATCACTGCCAACTCAAGATCATGAACATGGTAGTTTTTCTCATGCACCTTCAACTGCCTGGACGCGTAGGCAATCACCCTACCATCCTGCATCAATACCGCTCCCAGGCCAATCCTCGAAGCATCACAATAAATTGTATAGGACCTTGAACCTGTGGGTAATACGAACACTGGGGCTGTAGTCAGAGCTGTCTTGAGCTTCTGAAAGCTCTCCTCACACTCGTCAGTCCAAATAAAAGGTGCACCCTTCTGGGTCAGTTTGGTCATGGGCGCTAAAATGGATGAAAATCCCTCCACAAAACGGCGTAATACCCAGCCAAATCGAGGAAACTACGGATCTCAGTAGTTGAGAATGTCTGGGCCAACTCTATATTACCTCCACCTTCTTCGGATCTACCTTGATCCCATCCTAATACACCACATGGACTAGGAATGCCACAGAATCAAGCCAAAATTCACGCTTAGAAAACTTGGCATACAACTTCTTCTCCCTCATGTCTGAAGCACGGTCCTCAAGTGCTGCTCATGGTCCTTCTGGGACCGAGAATATACCATAATGTCATCAATGAACACAATGATGAAAGTATCAAGATAAGGCCTAAATATGTTGTGCATCAGGTGCATGAAGGCTGATGGGGCATTGGTCAGCCCAAATGACATAACAAGGAACTCATAGTGGCCATATTTGGTCCTGAAGGCAGTCTTCGGGATATCCAGCTTCCGAATATTCAACTGATGATAACTCGAACGCAGATCAATCTTGGAGAACACCCTAGCACCCTGTAACTAGTCAAATAGATCATCAATGTGATGCAATGGGTACTTGTTCTTCACTGTCACCTTATTCAGCTGTCGATAGTTAATACACATACGCATAGAGCCATCCTTTTTCTTCACAAATTACACCGGATCACCCTAAGGTAATACATTGGGCCTGATGAATCCCTTTTCAAGAAACTCATGTTACTCCTCCTTCAACTCCTTCAACTTAGGAGGAGTCATGCGATAGGGAGGAGTGGAAATGGGCTAAGTATCCGCAACAAGTCAATGCCCAAATCAATGTCTCTATCGGGTGGCATACCTGGAAGATCAGCTGGAAATACATCAGGATAGTGCCTGACAACTGGAACTGACTCAATTGTAGGGGTCTGAGCACTAACATCTCTCACATAAGCCAAATATGCATCACACCCCTTTTCAACCATCCGCTGAGCCTTAAGAAAATAAATGACTCGGCGGGGAGTATACGCTAAGGAACCTCTCTACTCTAACCTAGGTAATCCTGGCATAGCCAGCATCATGGTCTTGGCGTGACAATCAGAAGAGCATAGTAGGGAGACAACCAGTCCTTATCCAATATAACATCGAAATCTACCATACCGAGTAATAATAAATCAGCCCTGGTCTCAAAACCACTGATAGCAATCAAACATGACCGATATACGCGGTCCACAACAAGAGAATCTCCCACCGGAGTAGAAACATAAACATGGGAACTCAAAGAATCCCGAGATATCCCCAGATGTGAAGCAAAATAAGAAGACACATACGAATATGTAGAGCCTGGGTCAAATAATACTAATACATCCCTATGACAAACGGGAACAATACATGTGATGACTGAATCTGAAGCAATGGACTCAGATCGGGCTGGAAGAGCATAGTACCTGGTCTGGCCTCCTCCTCTAGGGCGACCTAGACCTCCCCGACCTCCACCTCGAGCTGCCTGAGGTGGTGGGGTAGCAGCTGGGGCTGGAAGAATAACTGGGGGACCTGGTGGAAGACGTGGGGCCTAATAAGTCTGAGGTGGTGCACCCCTCCTCGCTCTGGGAAAATATCTGATCATATAACGAGGGTCACCATACTCAAAGCAACCCTTCGGAGGACGTGGCGGTCGCTGCTGACTCTGAACTGGCCTGCTGGAATGGCCAGTGATAGCACCTCGAGCAGGAGGCACCTGAGATACTGGTAGTGCATAATAAGGCTCCTGAGGTCTGGGAGGAGCCAGAATACCACTGGTTGTTGGGAGAGCTGAATGAACGGGGCGACTCACAAAGCCCTTACCATAGCGTGTTGCTGGTGCACGGGCTCCTGAAAAATGACCAGTCTTTCGAGACCTCTTAGCCTCTCTCTCCTCCCAGTCCCGGGCTAACATAATCTAATGAGACAGGGCGATACTCACGGCCTGCTGGTAAGTAATATCGATCTCCAGCTCTCCGGCCATGCTGGTCTGAATACATGGGTGGAGTCCCTCAATAAAGCGACGAACCCTCTCTCTGACAGTGACAACCAAAGCTGGTGCATGGCGAGCCAAATCGTTGTAACAGACCGCATACTTTGACACAGTCATGGTACCCTGGCGTAGCTGCTCAAACTCCGCACGCCAAGCATCCCTGAAGCTCTGAGGGACAAACTCAAGTAAGAACATTTCGGAGAACTGAGCCCAAGTAAGTGAAGTTTCCTCGTCCGGACTACTAAGCTCAAAAGCACGCCACCACTGATAAGTTTCTCCCCTCAGCTGGAAAGTAGTGAAAGAAACCCCACTCATCTCCACAATACCCATAGTGCGGAGAATGTGATGACACCCCTCGAGAAAACTCAGAGCGTCATCCGAAGCTAGTCTGCTGAACTCAGGTGGGTGGTACTTCTTGTACCAAGTCGGAGCTGCTCTGCCTCACGAGCAGCTATCCTAGTCTCATGCTGAGCTGGAGCTGCTGGGGGCATAGGAATATACTCTAGAACCTTCCAAATATGAACCCTCTGCTCAGGAGTACGCGTTGCGGGAGTCTGTGTCCCTCCCCCAGCCTGGGATGTAGTTGGAGCTATCAGGAGTAGTCCCGCCTGAAACAGAGTACTGAAGGCACTCAAGAATTGAGCCAATGTCTCCTGGAGGTCTGGAGTAACAGTAGGGACCTCCTGTGCCCCTCCAACCGTAGTTGTTGGGGGCTCCTCTGCCTCTGCTCTGGCCGGTGCTCGGGCTGCACCGCATGCTCGTCTTCTTCCCCGGCCCCTGCCTCTGGTGGGGCTCGGGTGCCTGGTCATCAGTATGTCCGGTACAGGTACGAACCATCTGCAAGCAAGAATAGAATAGAGTTTAAGAATTTTATGACAGTAACTAGCACGATAAGGAATTCCAAAGAATTTGTTTGTTCTTAACAGTTACATAGCCTCTCGAAGATAGATACGGACGTCTCCGCACCGATCTGCGAGACTCTAATAAACTGGCTTGTGACTTGTGACTCTTATGAACCTAGACGCTCTGATACCAACTTGTCACGACCCGAATCACGCTCGGATTTTGGTATAACCAGCCCAGGTATTTCACACCTACGACATTGGGATCGCACCTGCGGAAATACAATCGCAGGTGCGGAAACTCATTAAACGACCTGGGGTCGCACCTGCGGTGGCTAGGTCGCATGTGCGGATCCGCACCTGCAAATACTCTTCCGCGCATGCGAGTCGGTCCATCCTAAGCTACGTTCGCACCTGCGTGCACCCCCTTCGCACCTGCGGAAAAACCATCGCAGGTGCGAGACACCAGAACCAGAAATGGTTCAGCTGCTCTTAAAGTCCCAAATTCACCCGTTGGGNGACACCAGAACCTGAAATGGTTCAGCTGCTCCTAAGGTTCCAAATTCACCCGTTGGGCATCCGAAACAACCCCGAGGCCCCCGGGACCTCAACCAAACCTACCAACTGACCCTAATACATTATGCATAGATTCAAGCCTAAGAACTTATGAAATTTCTAGAATTCACATCTGATGACGAAACACGTCAAAACTCATCCGAATGACCTCAAATTTTGCACACAGGTCACAATTGGCATTACAGACATGCTATCGCTTTCGGAATTCCATTCCGAGTCCGATATCAAAATTTCACCTATCGACCAAAATCGCCGAAATTCTAACTTTCGCCAATTCAAGCCTAAATCTACAACCGACCTTGAAAATACATTCTGAACACGCTCCTAACCCTGAAATCACCCAACGAAGCTAACGGAGTCGACAGAGTTCCATTCCGGATCCGTATTCACACAACTCTAGCTACGGCCAGATTTCTAAAGCTAAATTCCACATTTATGGACTATGTGTCCAAAATTACTCCGGATTTCATCACTCAATGCTCCGACAAGTTCCAATAACATAAATAGACATGGGAGAAGGGTTATTAGGTGATCGAGGCGCTACCTCTCAAAACGACCGACCGGGTCGTTACATAAAGACTCTACACAAAAACTAAGTACAAAAATTGCACACACATAGTAGAAATCCTACACTGAAAAATACTCAAAGAGATGCAGAAAATATCTTAAAATTTTGGTTTTTCCTCAGTCTTGGTATTCTGGAATATGGATCATAGTTGCTGATTTTCTGGTTTATTAAAAATTCTGGGTTGAAAGCTGGGTTTTTATTGCTGGTTTTTACTCCATTTTCTGGTATTCGAGCTTCTTTTTCCTGGGTTTTACTACTGTTGTTTGCTGCTATTATTAAGATCACAAGAGCTTATTTTCTGACCTTTATTTGGTCCCTAGTTGCTGTTATTTTTTATTTTAAGGTATGTAACTTCTACCTTGTATGAAATAGAACTTCTGAATGAAAATATGATTAAAATATCAATATTTTCTATATGCTTTTTACTATAATTTCAGTTTCATTGTGTTAATATGCTAAAATTACATATTTGATTCATTTTGTTTAGATCTAAGTGTTGAATCTGCATGTTAGCTATATTTTGTTATAAGCTTAATGGTTCGATTTCGTATAAAGCATGAGGTTAACTGAGAAATATGAATCTGATTACTAACTAAGTCAGATTCACTTTAGACTTTCAGATTTGGTGTTAGTTGTGAAATTGGTATCATTTTATATATATGGGTTTAATTCTCCTTATTACCATGTTGGTTTGCTAAAGTTATTAGGGTATTGTGTTTAGTATAGCATCGTTAGATTTGAATCTAACCCCTAATGGCCAGATTTACTCTATAAAGATGCATAAAGTATTGGTTTTCTTTTTTGGTCGCTTAGAAATCCACAAGCAGAATCCAGATGTTCTAGTCAAAGTAAAAGGATCCAAGTCAAACCAACAATAATTTACAGACATGTTTTCCCTTTCTTATTTTTCTTCATATCGTTTTCTTTTTGAAATCCTGTATTTTTTTAGTATGACAGAATGTATTTATTTCTGGAATTATTGGGGGGGGGGGGAAAACTGGACTGTAATATATTATGTATTTTACTAAAATTGTATATTTAGAAACGGGCCAGACTACTAGACAACCATTAAGGCTCGAATCTGTCTGAACCTTGGGCTATTGGGCCTAAGGGGTGCAAGGCCCAAAGCTTTAATTCTATACCTCAGACTTGAAGTGGTTACAACATAATTTATGTCAGAATCTGATTATATGTTCAGTTAACATTCGAAAAGCATCAGTTTTCTCCACGTAATTTTGATATTAAACTGAAGTCTCAGATATGCTACTAGAATTGCTGCTTTAAATCTATTCTCTTTTTCTATAGTGTTTCCTTAAGCAATGCATGGATTTCAAACCTATTTGAACATAATTTATCGTGGCTGAGGTTTTAAAAACTATTTTCTAAACAAAAAACAGTAAAAATCCAGTTTGCTACTCAAATATCTCCTCCTGATTTTAGAAATCCTTTCCAAAGTGATCAAGCAATTTCAACTCAAGAAAAATCCTTTTTATCTTGAAGCAGTTTTAAGACAGCCATTTACGAATGTGTTTGAGCCTAATGTGCTAAATGTCGTCTTTTACCGCTTTGATGTTTTGTGAACTGTATATGAACTGTTACGAAACCCTCTTCTCTCTGAGTCTTCTAAATCATCTGGGAAGTGTACACTTCGTGTGACTTCTTTTCTGTTAGAGTCATATCTAAATTTTAGAACGAGGTTCGGACAAGTTGCAAAGCCAGTGAAGCTTCATTATTCCTGGTACGCTGCCCCCCTCCCTCGGCTCGAGTTGTCCGCTCGGATAAGCCTGGTCTAGAACAAAACCCCAGGATTTAAATTTAGAATAACATAGCCTCATGTCGGATCCCTAGTAGGAATGATTATCTGCATCATGTGCATTTGATTTAGGGGACTCAACACAGGGGTTGGGTCCATCTAGGACAGGTGAACCCGAAATAAAGACCATCCTGATGCATCCTACCTGGCTATGTGTACATTATTTTGTTTCGGCTTGTTTGTCGACCGACTAAATAAAAGATATGTCAGAAAAACCAAGAGCGAAATAGAATAGAAAAAATGGAGAAAAGAAAATGGTATTTAAAAAAAGAAATGAGTTAGTGCATGTTTTTCAAATCATGTCAAAATTTCCCGAACTACACATTGTTTGATTCCCACCGGTGTGGGATACGTAGGCAACCCTCATCGGGTCCAAACTTATTTTTCAAAAACAAAAATATGGTCATAAATAAAGATGATGCTGTTCTTGTCTAAGTAGCCAAAATGTCTCAACAGGGCGCCAGAAGACTGTTTTTGCAAGAATAGCCACCTATGATCTTTTTTAAATTTTTGACCCATTTAACAAACACAACACTAAAATCTTCCTTCCCGGAGTGCTAAAGGGCCGTATTTGCAAAGATGGTCCATTTTCAATTAGTTATAGACTTGAGGGGGTAGGGTTAGGTGGGTGGATGTGGGGTGGGTTGGTGAAGATGGGGAATAGGGTGGGGAGGTTGAGAAGGAGTTTTGAAAAATATTTTCCCTTCTATTGATAAGGAAAATATTTTCCTCCAATTTGAGGAAAATGAGTTAATAAGGAAAATATTTTCCAAAACATTTAAGCCAACCAAACATGAAAAAATTGAAAAATATTTTTCTTCATACCAAACACACCCTTAGTACTTTGTTTTATTTGTAAGAAATTAAAACATAAATCAAATTGAACAAAAAAATTGCTCCTCTAAATAAAAAAAATATCACTCTAAGGTTTTGCCAAATAAAATCCAAAGAAATTGTTCATCCAGCTATGTTCCCTTCCTCTTCCTTATGGTGAGTAGTGACCTATGTATATATTATTTCTCCTTTTTTTCTGTTATTTTTTCGTCATTGTTTCCCTCTTATATTTATTTGTGTTAACAATTTATACAAAATTTTTATTTTTAATCTTTGATTTTAGGGTTGTCCCATATTTTGACCTTTATTTCTTTTTGTCAATTTGTACTTTTGTGCTTCCCAAAATTTCAAAAGTCAAGTTCCCGACAAGGTGTGTGGTCCTACTATCTTGTTTTTAGTTTCTTACTTTCTTAGTGAGACCAATATCCTTAAATAAAATTAGTGACGTTAGAAGTTTTTAGATTAAACTTTTGTTTTTGATCGATTGTTGACCTCTTCTGTTAATTTTTTAAATAAAGTAATTGATCGAGTGCAATTGAAATAAAGTAATTGGTACTTTTTGAATATATATTAAATATCAGTACTCGTTCTTTAGTCTGCTTGTTATTGTATATTAGTTTTAGATCACAGTTCTATTTTAAATTTAGAACCTATACACTTTAAATTTTAGCTTTGCCTCTGATATTAGTTACTCTCTCCGGTACACTATAAGTGATCATTTTACATTTGGCATGCCTTTTAAGGAAATACGAACTCCTAGAGAAAAAAAGACATATTTAATAGATCATATGTTTGTCAATTTTTTAAATTTTTATTTTATATATATTTACTTATAAAAAATTTAATAAAGTAAGACTGGCATATTATTCATGTAACAAAAAAGAACTGAAACCCAGAAAAATCCGACAAAAGCGAACCAATCAAACTAATATAGTTGGTTTGGTTTAGTTTTAATAAAAATCGAACCAACTTGATTCATTTATACCCCTACCTATATGTTAGAATAGTACTTATGCATAGGGGCGGACACACATTATATCAACAGGGTTTAACTGAACCCACTTCATCAACAACTTTTGGTGTTTATATGTAAAAATTTATATGGAATTGATTATATAATAGAAATGAATCCAGCTGAGAAAGTAATAACGTTGTGGCCTAGTAGGTAAGCGGTGTCATTTATTCCAGGTCTGAGAACGTAGACACTATTTATTTTAGTTTTAGTGGGCGTTTGGACATAAGAATTGTAAATTTTCAAAAAAAAAAAGTGAAAAAAATTTTCAAGTAAAAATGGTATTTGAAAACTAGAGTTGTGTTTGGACATAAATATAATTTCTGATAGTTTTTGAAGTTTTGTGAGTGATCTGAATTAATTTTGAAAAACAATTTTTTGGAGTTTTTCAAATTTCAAAAAAATCTAAAATTCATCTTTAAGTAAAAATTTAAAATTTTATGGCTAAACAATAATTTCGAATAAAAAATTTCTTATGTCCAAACGGGCTCTTAGTTTTTATAAAGCCACGATGCTGTAAGTGTTAATGCATATCTTAGATTAACTCCTAGACGTAGCAGACTTCTCTATTGTGAATGTAATATTTTAGTTTATTAACTTTATTTCATTTATTATTTTTGAGATCTACTTTTGAAATATTTTATAATAATTAAGGTTATATTATTTATTGTTAAATAATAACTTCTAAAAGTTATATGTACGTGTAAATTTTTTTATTTACTGCATGTCTTATACTGTAGGTTAACAGTTCTGCAATTTATATAGTTGTGTGCCCTCCTTTTGAAAACGCGAAATTTAGGTTTGCTTGCTCTTTATTTAATTATTTATTCTTGTAGTAAAATGTATGTTTATTTTGTTTCAAATTTCAATATTGTTATTAACTCTAACAGTAAGCACACAAATCAAAAATTGAAGAATTAAAAGGAAAATTTGTCGTTCTATATAAACTATAGAAAATGATGTTTTTTTGTGTATGTCTTAAAAAAACTGAATCGCCTCAAAATGAAAATTTTCAGGGGTATTATGAGAATTAATAAAAGGCAATAATCCGTAATGTTGATTACTTTTGGGGCTTTAGTATTTTTTTTACCCCGCTTGAGTAAATCTTAGTTCCGCCACTGCTTGTGCAGATATGCATTCCTAAGTTATTTAGTTTTTAATTTCTTTATAAATAATTATTTTGGGGTGAGAGAGGTTTAGGGTTTTACCGAGTTATTTTAGGTTACAAATTCTTTTATGTTTCTTGGGGAGGGAACAATTAGCTCTCCCGGTATCTAACACATCTATCTCTTATTTTCGTTTACCCAAAAAAAAAAAAAACAATTCTATCAAAATTAGGGATGATGTGTTTTAGCATACTTAAATCATCCTTTAAAAACCTAATAATGTATGAGGAGTCTAATTACTTTGGTTTAACTATGTTTATGTACGTTTATTACAATTTTTTATGAATACTATGATTTTTAATTTTATTTTTAATTAAACAAAGTAAAAAAATAATTTACTCTCTCATATAATATATATTTAAAAATTGTATTATTTAAATAGTACTAATTGTAAAGCAGATTTTTAATTGTCAAAGTGATTCTCAAATAATTAGGTTAAAGTACAAAACTCTCATTTATAGTTGTTCAAAAACTGTACAAAAATAATATATATATATATATATATATATATCAAGTTGAATTTAAACTTCCCATAGTCTTAAAAAAAACTATATAACAATTAATATGGTGGATAAACTTAATAACATAATTTGGATGAAGTGAACAATGGCCCATTAGCTCAGTTGGTTAGAGCGTCGTGCTAATAACGCGAAGGTCGCAGGTTCGAGACCTGCATGGGCCAAAAGAGTTGTTTTCATAAATTGTGGATATTATTTTAAAGAGCGGACTTAAAAGTGGCTATTGTTGCACTTCGCCCACCATTTGCATGATCTGTTACATTGGGCTGGAAATGGGACATGGGCTTTACAAATTTGGCTATTCCTCAATTTTTTATTTTTTATTTCTTTTTGGTTGTTGACGAGACAGCTGAAGTTTATAGTTCGAGCAATTGCAAACAGAAATAGTATTCGTTCAAATTAATTCCCAAAATTACTACACAAAAACGTCGTAAACTAATTAATAGAGCCTTTTTTTTTGTCAATTCTTTTCATATCAAATTTAATAAAAAGTTGGCAAATAAAATATGTATACCGTATTGCATAACCGTATAGGAATTTAATTTGGGAATATATCTTATATAGTTACAGGTGAACTTTAAAAGCTACAGTAGCTTACTTACAATATGGAAATAAAAAATACACATAATATATGAAAGTTGAGTTAAATCACTTCTGCATAAATTTCAAAGAAGACATGAATTTTGTGTTAAAAAACGAAAGAAAGTTGGAAGATGATCAACAAATAGCGTAAACGAAAATGAGAGCGCATTCGCTTGGCCCATGCAGGTCTCGAACCTGCGACCTTCGCGTTATTAGCACGACGCTCTAACCAACTGAGCTAATGGGCCGTTGTTTCTCTTCAACCAAAGTATTCTACTTAAAATTAAACAGTATGATTCTTAGAAACACGGAGAATAAATGCTTTTCAATAGGCACTTCATTATTCTTTTGTTGCCATCCACCATATTAATTGTCATGTACTTTTAATTTAAGACCAGGGGAAGTTTGAATTGTACTTGGGACACTTTCCGGAAAGCTCTATTTTTTTTAGTTCAATATAGTCAGACATCTCTATAATAACGTCCATATATAACAATACTTTACTATAAAAGTCATATGTATTTTTCGGAACCAATTTTCATATTATGTTGTAATATATGTTGTCTATAACAGTACTTTACTATAATATTCAAAAATATTCGTAACAAACTAAACTGTTCTAAAGAGGTTTGACTGTAATTAATTTCCAGCTATTCCAACAAAGCATATTCAAACGAATAATAAAGAGTAAGACTATAGTGACATCTAAAATTAAAGTTAAGGGACATGAGAGTTTAAAGGTACACGCCCCTTGGCGCTAAAATTTTGGACTAATTTTAACCTGGTACTTTACGCGGAGACATAAATTTCAACAAGGCAATTCAAAAAGTCAAAAAATTAAAAGATACAAAGAAGTCAAAAGAATTCAACATTAATATAATATATAAATTATATTATATACACCATGTAAATTTATCTTGATAAATCCCTTCCGCCTATAAATTCAACTAAAGATGGGGCATTTTTTGGTGTTAAACCTTAGCAAAATCTGTTTTCATAAATTTTACTTTCTTGAAAAACAAATATGTTGTGGTTAAATATCGTTTCTGAACTTTATTCTCGTCTTATCAACTACGGGTCCTAGTCGAACCATTAATATTAATTTTACTATATTCTCCTAAGCACTTTGACTATTTTTAATTAATTTCCTAACATCAAGAGACGTAGAGTGGTAAGACATCCATATCTTTATCTTCACATTTGATCGTACAAGATCAAATATACTCTATGTTTCTTTTCTCTTTCTCTGTAGTATATATAGTTTTATACACCAAAAACAAAAGATGACACTAAAAAGAAAAAAAAGAAATAAAATGAGATGTATCTTTGTTTTTCTCAACGATTTCTACTCATTCAAAATTAGGATAAAAGAACCAATTTTTTGTGCTGGAATATTTGAAGTTGTAGTATAACTATCCCAATTTAAGTTGTTAGAGAAACCAAATTCTTATTTACTTCTTTATGTTAGAGCAACCAACATCGAGGAAAAAATTATTGTCCTTGACCTTCTCCTATATTTTCTTTTTTATTTTATTGTTTCCATAACGCTAATAATAGGATAGCAAGTAACATCATGGGGGCTAGGATGTGATAATCATAAAACTATAGAAAAAAGACTTATCTAACAAGGAAAAGTCAAATGATTTTATTATTCTTAAATACTTCAGAAAACTATTTTGAGTCAAATAATTGGGAGAATTAACTACCATGCTACTTATTGCTATTGTGAAGTAAGATTCTTTAATAAAATATTTATGCCAAATGATTATTAGGCAACAATTGTTATTAAGAATTTATTATTCCATAAAACGATTTAACAAAGAGGAAGATATTATAAAAAAGATACTGCCAATTGCTTTGGATTTTATAGTATTAAACTAGTAATAGAGTGTGGGACACGCAACAAATAGAAGGAAATATATAGCTAACTTTAAAAAGGGACCAAAATTAACCCCATGAATTTTCCTATGTATCCCCACCTTAATTCCTCAACTACGTACGCACATCATTATCACGAAAAAGTCAATTACAGTTTTCTGAGGACATGCAGTAAATTAACCAAACAAATTTGCGCCCAAATAGAATGAAAAATAAAAAAGAGGCCAAAAGAGATCATTTACAAAAAAATAAGTTGTGATATAAGAAGATTTCAACAAAAATAATATTAGATAATGTGCTATAATTTCTTGCGGAAATATGTTTTATGACCAATTTTGAATATGAAAAAATAACCCTTTAAAGATCTTATGTGATTTATTTAGCAATTTATTACTATGTTATATTTTTTGAATTCCATATAGAAGGATCAACTGACTAAAAGAACATTTGTAATGTCCATAAAACCAATAACAACAAACTCAGTATGTACCCACCAAGATGGGGTATGGGAAGGGTAGTCTGTACGCAGACCTTGCCCCTACCTAACATATAAAGAGGTTGTTTCCAATAGACCCTCGACTCAGGAAGGGTAATAAGAAGAAGTGGAAAGCAAGAAAGAAAGAAAGAGAGAAGAAAAAAAAAAAGGGAGATATAAAGGATAACTAGTACCAAATAATAGCAACAAGGAACACAATACTTGAGGCAAACAAAATCGCATAACGTAATAAAAATCTAAGAATATGGAGGGACATGTGTGGTACTAAGACTATCGGTGAGCAACTAAAAACTACTCACTAACCTTCTACCTTAATCCTCGACCTCCACACCCTCATATCAAAGGCCATGTCCTCAGTAAGTTGAAACAGAGTCATGTCCTGTCTAATCACCTCTCCTCAGTACCTCTTAACCCTACCTCGACCTCTTCTCAAACTTGCCATGGCCAACCTCTCACAGCTCCTAACAGGAGCATACCTGCTTCTTCTCTTAACATGTCTGAACCATCTCAGTCTCGACTCCCGCTTCTTGTCCTCCACGGAGGCTACTCCCACTCTGTCTCGGATAACTTCATTCTCAATCTTATCTCTCCTGGTACACCCACACATCCATCTCAACATCCTCATCTCTTCTACTTTCATCTTCTGCACGTGAGAGTTCTTGACAGGCCAACACCCAGCCTGATACAACATATTCGGTCGAACCACCACTCTATAAAACTTACCCTTAAGTCTTGGCGGCACGTTCTTATCACATAAAACACCGGAAGCGAGCCTCCACTTCATCCATCCTGCTCTGATGCAATGTGCTACATCTTCGTCAATCTCCCCATTATCTTGGATAATAGACCCGAGATACTTAAAACTCACTCTCTTGGGGATAACTTGAGCATCAAGCTTTACCTCTATGTTAGCTTCATGGGTCCCGTCACAGAATTTGCACTCCAAGTATTTTATTTTGGTTCTACTCAATTTTAAACCTTTAGACTCCAAGGTCTGTCTCCAAACCTCCAACCTCGCGTTAACTCCGCTTCACGTCTCGTCAATCAACACTATATCATCGACAAATAGCATGCACCAAGGCACCTCCCCTTGGATGTGTCGCGACAATACATCCATCGCTAAGGCAAATAAAAACGGGCTAAGAGCTGATCCCTGGTGCAACCCCATCACCACAGGGAAATGCTCCGAGTCACTACCCACAGTCCTCACCCGAGTCTTAGCATCATCATACATATCCTTAATCACCCTAATGTACGCTACCGAAATGCCACTAGCCTCCAAACACCTCCACAAGACCTCCTTCGGGACTTTACCGTACGCTTTCTCAAGGTCAATAAATACCATATGCAAGTCATTCTTCCTCTCCTTGTACTGCTCCACTAATCTCCTAACCAGACGAATCGCTTTTGTAGTCGAATGACCCGGCGTGAATCTAAACTGATTCTCGAAAATAGACAAGCACCTCCTCACCCTGGCCTCCACCACCCTCTCCCAAACCTTCATAGTGTGACTCAACAACTTGATACCTCTATAATTGTTGAAATTTTGGATATCACATTTGTTCTTGTAAAGCGGAACCATCGTACTCCACCTCCATTATTCGGGCATCTTCTTCGTCTTAAAAATAACATTAAACAGCCCAGTGAGACACTACAAACTTGCTCGCCTCGCGCTCTTCCAGAATTCAACCGGGATTTCATCTAGCTCCGTCGCTCTGTCCCTGCACATCTTACGCATCATCCCTTCCACCTCCTCTACCGTAATCCGCCTACAGTACCCAAAATCCCGTTGACTCTCGGAGTGCTCAAATCACCCAACACAATGCGTCTATCCCCTCCTCGTTCAACAGTTTATGGAAGTATGTCTGTCATCTTCTCCTAATAAGTGCCTAGCCCATTAATACTTCGCCATCCTCATTCTTGATACACTTAAATTGGTCTAAGTCAGGGGCCTTCCTCTCCTTCACCTTATCCAACCGGTACAATTTCTTGTCCCCTTTTTCTTACTGACTTTTGCATCATTTGAGAACAATATTCTCTCTTTTTTTCTTTTATATCATTTAAGAACAATATTTCTCCTTTTCTTTTTTTTTTCTTTCTTTTACATCATTTAAGAACAATACTTAGATTTTATCAAGAATTCAATGTAGATAGATTTGAACTAAACTCATTGAATTCCTATGTACGTTCCATCGTAGAGGCATCGAATAATTATACCACCAACATTAATGCAAACTAGTCATAATTTACGTGCGTTGTGCGTGTTTTCCATTTCAATGAGTAATCTTTTATAAAAATTTTGCCTATTTTTTGTCTTCTAAAATTGCGTTTGAGTAATAAAATAAAGTGTAAGCCTATGAAATTATTGATTATTAATCCTATATAGCTAAGTTAATAAAAGAAAAAAAATTGTTCATGAAAGTTCTCAATCATTTTTAAATATATTCATATTAAATTATGGTAAAATTTATAATTTTATCAGTTCAATAACAAGTTATCATACTTTCATTTTAGTTTCAGTAAGAACACATAGTCCTTGAAGATTTTAAAAAGATTCTGATTTTTTTCCCAAAAGTTGTTTTCAAGTTCATTCGAGAAGACACAAACATGGTATAGACATTTATTATGATTTTTTAAAATTTGTCAAATAATATAAGTTAAAAATAATTAAATCATATTGTATGAGTCAAAATCCGACTAGGTACAACGAACGCAAATGAACGAGTTATGGCCGAGGTTGAGCAGAGTCTAGTAGCGAGGAGTCGCTATGCGCGAGATCGAGGCCATGGTCGAGCAGAGAAGAGCATTAGTAAGGGCAGAGAAGAGCATTTCAAAAGTTTAAGAATCACGTTATATCATAAATAAAGTCTATAATTAAAAATGTCCTTTTGAAAAGACATAATTATAGTCAAGAAACTTGATTATATTCAGCTAAATTTAATACTATCTAGAGAAGTTAAAAGATCTCATAAATTATCTTGTTAGAATAATTGATAATTTTGGAGTTTGTTGTTAATTTATGCTCAATATTCTTTTAATACTATCTAGAAAAGTTAAAAGATCTCATAAATTATGTTGTTAGAATAATTAATAATTTTGGAGTTTGTTATTAATTTATGCTCGATATTCTAAATAATTGTAATTACTAATTTAAAAACTTTGATAACTAATATAGTATAGAATTAGTGGAATGGTCTTCTATATATTTTTAAATATTCTAATATAGAAGAATTTCAAAGAAGTCAGAACGTAAAAATTGCATGGGCACCTTATTTAGTCGTCTCCTTTTAACTTATACCCATTTTATTTTTTCGTTTGCATTTGTACTCATTTTTTGTTAAAAGTGTTTTAAAAGGACGATTTTGCCCTTCAGGATTATTGACAACATTGTAGATTACAAGACAAAACTTCAACATGCTTTGGCATGAAGTTTTAGCAAATGAACTAAATAACTAAGCAAGTTTGGTCTGAAGTTTTAGCAAATGAACTAAATAACTTCAGCATGCATTAGCAAAAACTCATTAGAAAATTACATACTGCAAGACAAAAACTCAAGCATGTTTAGTATGAAGTTTTCGCAAATGAACTAAATAACTTCAGCATGTTTAAACTGAAATTTTAGCAAATGAACTAAATAACTTCATCATTCATGACAAAATTGTAGACTGCAGGATAAATAACTTCAGCATGCATTAGCATGAAGTTTTAGTTTCAATGTAAAAATAACTCCATGCTATATTAGCATGAAGTTTAACTTCAACATGAAACAACTTCATGCTACATTAGCATGAAGTTTCTGGTTTTTTGATAAAGCTGTTGAGAGGAGAGGAGATTTTTTTTCATGAATGAGGTTGCAGATCACGCGATTTATCAGGGATGTAAGTGTCATATTATTATCTTTTTTTGTCAATTGACTACTAAATCAATAATTTTTAAAAATAGGGTACATGTTAAAAGGTGACACAAATATAGGGTACGACTGCAAATCCGACCGTCGGAACATATACAAGTTTAAAGAAATTTAAAGAAACTTCTCGTACTATCCAAAGCCAAACGTACTTCCTCTTTCTTTAATGTTCTTATTCTCTCCTTTATTTATTTTTACTTAATTTAAGTATAAAATTTATATAAGATAAATATTAATATTTAAAAGTTTTAAATGTCAGAATATTTAACACAATTCAAATAAGGAAAAGATTTATTATACAAACTCCTAAATGTTAGGGAATTAATTAAATTATTATTTCTAAATATTAGAAAAATAATCAAATGACTATTTTATCCTGTTTTAGCTCTATTTTTAAAGGGTAAAAACGACGAACGACATTTCGCTAAGGGTCTTCGTACTTTTAATATAGTATAGATATAGATAGATAGATATAGATATATATAAAAAAGAATCTACGAGTGTGTTTGATATAAAGTCATTTTTTAGATTATTTTTTTTGTGTTGAAGTCATCTTTTTAGTATTTGATTATTAGAGAAAAACAATTTCTATCAAAAGGGAAAAATAATTTCTTTCACTTATGGACGAAAGTTGATTTCCTTATATTTATCATAATTTATTACTTCATATTACTCAAACTGATATTAGATTTCTAATACAATAAAAAGGGGATAAACTACTCATAACATTTTAGATATTTTATTAATCTTTATTATTTAAAAATGTCATAAAAGTACTTATTAATTTGCTAATCTTATCATCCATACTTAATACAATTATACACATTTTCTTTATGAAAAAAGTAATTCTACTCTTCTACTACCAGACCATCTGAATTTGTAATTTTAGACCATATTTTAACCAAAAATATATTCCTATAGCTATATTAATTTTTCACTATTCAATAAAATTTGCAAATTCGTAAATATGTTACCACGTCGGCAGTGGGGGCAATAAGACAACAAAGAGCGGCGTTTTGGCGTGAAAGGCAAGTCTGTAATAAAGTTCTCTCGCAATTAACGTTGCTCTGTCCTGTCTTGTTCCTCTTCTTTTCTTTTCTTATATTCAAACTCCAAAAAGGAGTGAAATCTGTTTTCTTTCCCATGTCTGTTCTTGAAAATCTATTTTCTTTCCCTTTATTTACTGTTATTACTCTTTGACATCTAGAACGTGGGGTTCTTTTTTATTTGTGAAAAAAAAAGGAGTGAAATTGGGTGTTCTTTAATTTTGGGGAAGTGATGAGTGGAATTAGGAGAGTTTTGAAATCTATTCAAGCAGTAGCAGCTCATGGATTGCTTTTTTGTTTCACTTTGCTTCTTGTTCTCAAGCTTGATCAAGCCTTTCATTATCCTTGGTGGTAGGTCTTTACTTTTATTTTCTGTATTATTCAGCTTTTTTTGGGAATTTTCTGGAGTTTTAAAATTGTTGAATTCTTGAAATTTGGAAGCTTTTTGGTTAAGGATTTTGGGAATTTTCATTTTTCATGACCAATTTGTAGATAATATTATATCTTGAGGGAGTGGAAGAAGTTTTAATAGTTTATGAGATTAATGATGTGCTGATAAAGTAAGGATTTTTGTGGATAAAGTGAAGGTCTTTAATCTGAATTTTATCAAATTGACATATTTGCTAAGAGTAGCATTCTTGTTGAGTACTTTGAATCAATGCTGTACTAGTTTGTAATAAGTTTTTATTAACATAGAAGCATGTTTTTCATTATTGGGAATTAAATTTGGAATGCCTTTTTGGATAATTGTTGATTCTGAAAAAGGTCGCACCTTTAGGATTTTGGATTATGTATGTGCTTACCCCTTATATTGTTAATTGCGAGTATAGAAAGAGGGGTGTATTTGCAGCTAGACATTTCTGATAATGTTGATTGCGATTTTTGGAAAATATGAGTGATTCGCTAGACACTCTAATAGCAGCATGAGTGAGTGGAAGATTGGTCCAAGTCTTAGTGACAAATTGCTTCTCATTCGAGTTCATTCTTGACTATATATAGAGCCTGTTTGAACTAGTAATTGGTAGGTTTAAGATATTGGCTTTGTTTTTGCTAGGATGATTGATGAAAAATCCTATGGAAGTACCAAGAAAGTTTTTTTTTGGTGGGTTCTTAAGAAGAAAGAAATTCATTACAATTATATAGATGTGATAAAGGATGTGTAGAAAAGAACAGTCACAAATGTGCGAATAAAGGAATGTGATATAGAGAAGTTTCTCATATACACTTAGAGGTCGTTTGGTAAAGTGTATTAGAGAAAATAATGCATGCATTAACTTTGTGTATTAGTAATACCTTATTTGGTACACTTTTTCAACCTATGTATAACTAATACAAGCATTAGTTATACACCCTATTTGGTATTATCCTATGTATAGCTAATGTATAGAAAACCATGGCATTAGGAATACAAAAGCTATTAATGCATGCATTAGCATGGTTAAAGACAAAATTATCCTTAAATTCCCTTAAAGTTAAAGAATATGGAGGGTATTTTTGTAAACAATTAATTTTCTTAAAAATTATGCAATGCATTTTAATTTTTATTACACCACATCAAACAATGGATAAGAAATAATCTCTGTATAACTGATACTTGCATTACTAACCTATGTATTACTAACCCCTGCATTACTAATACACCTTATTTAGCATTATTCTTATACACCCTACCAAACGTTCCCTAGGTATATGCCTTGAATTCGTACTTGTTTACTGTAGTTATAGATGAGTTAACTGATATATGTAGATAAAGGTTCTATGCTATGTACTATTTATAGATGATGTTGTGTTTATTAACCGAGAAAGTCAACCAAAATTTGAAATTGCGAAGTAAGTTGAGAAGAATATATGCATGGTAAGTTTTGCCTCCAAAAGAAAAATAAAGGTAAGGGAATCTAGATGGGATTATAGTTGGTACATGCAGATAGTTCAGATATTAAGCTCAATCTTCCAAGGGAATGGCATGATAGATGAAGATGTAAGAAATAAATTAAAGTAGGATGGTTGGAATGGAGTATACTATAGGAAGATACCAAACAAAGTGAAGGCTACATGAATTGGTCAAGGTCTTCTTCGGCAATGAGACCCCGATCTCAAAGCATTCAAAGTATCTTTTTGATAAGTGCCTCAAAAGACTGGTTCTATCCCGCAAATACGAGATCATCAATGTTATTTAAAACTACAGGTTGGGTTGTGCATCTAAGCCTCAACATATCCACAATCTTCCAAATGTACTCTTTTATGCCACTTTTTCCGTGTTTAGTGAATGAGAAGTAACGCAAGTGCATCCACGACCTTCGACTATATGGTTAATAATTCAGGAAATTCTCAATAACTACAAGAGATTCTGCATTCGTTGACTGGAAATACTGAA
Source organism: Nicotiana knightiana (assembly GCA_005239525.1). Lineage (NCBI taxonomy): Eukaryota > Viridiplantae > Streptophyta > Magnoliopsida > Solanales > Solanaceae > Nicotiana > Nicotiana knightiana. The sequence goes on from ML432618.1 coordinate 68,920, forward strand.
AACTCATGCGAAATTGGATTTCTCAATATGTTGAAATCAGTGAAAGCAGGGTGTTTTTCTTCCATTTCTATTTTTCGCCTTTTAATATAACTATTGTAATAGCTGGAAACAGCAATACGCGCATGCGTATCTCTGTGTGTGTGTGTGAGTGTCCACATGTATGTGTATTGAGAGGAAGAGAGGTATCCGAGAAATATAAACACAGGTTACTAAAGCCTTTGCTGCATGCATCTTAGCTCTTATTTATTTATCTCGTTGTTTCTATACTCTGTTTCTGCATTATAATTATATCAGTTGCAGTTTACAGGGAAATGAGTTTCTAAGTTTGCCTTATATTGAAGCCCCTACTCTTTTAAGTAGTATAATTACTTTCTTCACAGAAAAAAAAAGTATAATTACAGTTTGTTCTCACCTTTGTTCATTTTTCAGGGTCGTTTTCGTTCCACTTTGGTTGTTTCATGTGGTTGTGGCAAGGGGTAGATTCTCATTACCTGCTCCGTCAATCCCTCATGATCGACATGTATGACCATTAACTTTTTCGATTTTAGATTCAACGTTTCATGTGCCAGTCAATGTTGTTTGTATATTTTCAAATAGCTATATAGTGACAGAAGCACACCTTCCTTCATAAACAGTGGGCACCATTTCATGCTGTCATGGCGACACCGCTGCTTGTTGCTTTTGAACTACTTCTTTCTATTCATCTCGACAGCACCTACGGTAAACAAGAAAATTTCCTTTGAACATCATTACCTGATGCAGTTACAGCTAACCGTTTGTTGCCTTCTTGTTGATTCATTATAGTGTTTGATATGCAATGTTAGTTCTCTAATCAACAAGGAGGCAATAAACGACTACTGCTTAACTTTCTCTGTTTAAATTTGATTTGCAATGCTAGTTTATATACGCAGCGGCCAGCGCCACTTATTTGTGAACTTTGGTCAATTGCAGCTGTAAGTTTGAAGATTGTGTTCTTTCCCCTGCTTGCACTTGAAATTGCTATCTTGGTTGATAATGTTAGGTAAGATACTTATTCTGCCAAGAAATGCTGACCTCTAAACCATCTGGTGGAAGTGTTGAGTTATTTTTGAAATAAAGAGATATGAGATAAGATTTCCAAAAATATGCTTTTTGCAGCATACTTTTAGAGCAGGAAAAATTGGTCTTGGTTTTGGGCGTGTATCTAATTCCTTTTGCACTTTTCCTCATGTTCAGAATGTGCAGGGCTCTGATGCCCGGAGATGAAGAAAGCATGAGTGATGAGGCTATATGGGAGACCCTTCCCGTAAGTATAGAGCTCCTATTCTTTTTTATTAAATAAAAAACCGACAGTTAGCAGTCATATCGTTTCTTGTAGCTTATCTAGTAGGAGGAATCTGATGTTAATGGCCACTGATACCTTTTAGATTGACTAGCTGAGAAAGCTTATTTGTTCACTTGCATAATTGTGTAAACAAAGAGCGTAAAGGAATATCTTACGGAGTTTAAAAGGAAGTGAACTCTTAATTTTTGGATCTTTTCTTTCCATAATATTCAAGAGGTTGACTGCTCTCCTCACTGGTAAAGTAGGATTGAGAAATAGTTTATGTTGAGGAGTTATGCGTATCAGGAATAAACATACTTGATCGTATCTTTTAACCGGACTTTTAATAAATACGTTTTGCAGCTATATGCAGTCTGGTGTTGTGTGCCTTTTGTTGATATATGTTGCGCTTCATCCTGTTAATGTGAAAGTTGTTTGAAAATGTGATTGATTGGTGTAACATGCAGTTTGCGCTAATATCTGTGGATTAGTAGTTTCTGAAAGTCATCTTGTTATCTATGTCTCAGCACTTTTGGGTTGCAATCTCAATGGTCTTCTTCATAGCGGCAACAACATTTACTCTTCTGAAGATATGTGGTAATTATTTGACTCTTTCATTGAATTTCTGTGACCAAAATTGCAATGTTTGCTTCTTCTAGTCTTATTTTTATATCTGTAGCAACATTCTTATCAGTTTGTCTATGTCGCAAAATCAAGTTCATTTGCTATGAATTGCAGGAGATGTTGCTGCTCTTGGGTGGTGGGATTTATTCATTAACTACGGGTACAGAACACTCTCACTTATTGTGCGTGATAGTTACTTGCGCCTAATTACTTGCTAAACTTGTATCGTTGTTGGCGTTCAGTGTCGCAGAATGTTTTGCGTTTATTATCTGCACAAAATGGTACAACCCTGCAATCCACAGACACTCAAGTCTCCGTACACCCAGCTCTTCTACATCAAACATGCGATATCTTAACTGGAATAGTGGATTTCTGGGATCTTTGGATGAAGATGATCAACAGAATGGAATATGCAATTTACAGGACATTGGTGGTCATGTGATGAAAATTCCTATTGTTTGTTTCCAGATATTGCTTTTCATGCGCTTAGCGGTGCGAAGGCTATAATAAGTTTTACATTCAGTTTTACTATTAGTTAATCATGTTTGCAACTAACACATTTTGGTTACAGGGGACCCCACCAAGTGCTAGACTTATCCCAATTCCCGTGCTGTTTATCCCTCTTTTCCTACTGCAAGGAGCTGGTGTTTTGTTCTCTGTCTATGGACTTGTGGAGAAAATTATTCTTTTGGTTGATGGTGAAGCTGGTGTCAGAAGTTATTTTAGGATATCTTCGTTCATTCGTGATTCTTGCGGTTTCATGCATCACGGGTCAAGGTAATGATAGCAAGGTCAAACTGTGCAACTTCTGATCCTTTCGAGCATTGTATAGGTCCACTCATTTCCGCGTGCTTGTCTCTTTGTGTTGATCTTATTGGTACAGGTTTTTAGGTTGGTGGTCAATAGATGAAGGAAGTCGAGAGGAACAAGCTCGTTTATATTATGCTGGGACATCTGGGTTAGTGTTCCGCTGCTGTTAATACTTGCAACTTTTGCAGTTCTGTACAGCACATTGATGAATGTTTATCCTGTGAGACAATAATCGCATACCAAACAAGAACTTGATGAGTGAAAATTATTGATGAAACAAGAAACTTAAGATTACAAAAGCAATAGGATATTATCTGGAAAATGGATTTAAATGCATGGGTAAGTATGTACTGTAAGAGGAGGACTATTAGTCAATAAAAAGATTCAACAAATGATTTATTGCTTATAATTTTTTTGTCTTATTTCCTTATTGAGGACCATAGTAATCTTGTAAGTGCCGTCGGAGATCTTGTAAATAATATGACAGTTATTATTTACAAGGTCCACTCTAATATGCCTTGAGGTTATTGCCAGCACCTTAGTGGGAATCGTTTGTCCTATTTTAAAACCTCCTGCTCTATTGTGATTCCAGATCAAGTTTACTAAATGATGTTCACATATTTATCTTTGCCATCCGCACTTGTAGCTCTTGCTTGAGTTGTACATGCAGTGCTTCATTAACCAATGATACTTTCACTGATTTATCATCTCAGCGTCTTCTGAATGTTATTTTAGGTACGATACTTTCTCACCTGATACTGTAAAGCAAATGCCTAAAGCGAAGCTTGCTGAAGAGGTTGCTTCTTTTTTCTTATTGCCTCAATTTTTTGGTTTCTTTAGTGCTCATTGAGATGGTTCCTTTTCTTCCAACTTTGTATCCCTCCTTTGCTCCCAGTTTACCCTAATCCATTATTGATTATTGTTATCTCAGATCTGGAGACTGCAAGCAGCACTTTGTGAGCAATCAGAGATCACAAAATCAAAACAAGATGAGTTCGAAAGGCTTCAGAATGTAAGATTACGTCAAAATATTGCTAATACAGTCAAGCCTCTCTATAACAGTAGCATTTGTTCCAATATTTTTTGGCTGCCAAAGCGAAGTGCTGATATAGAGAGCGTATATTATAACATAACATGAAATATTGGTTCTAGAGAAAATTTGACCGTTATAGTGAAATGTTGTTATAAAGAAGACTATCTAGTTGATGCATTATATTCCCTTGACAAATTCAGCAATAAGAGGAAGAAAACTGTCCACTTTATATTTCTTTTATTATCATGGGATACTTTAAAAGAAATCTAGCCTTTTTTAATAAATACGTGAGGTGTTAGAAAGGAGGAATTAGCTTGCATTACCTTAATTAGTGTTTCTAAATGTTGTTCCTTGTCCTCACTAATTCATCATGTTTCTGGAATTAGTGTGGATATTTACACTTTCCGAAGAACCCTGCAACCAAAACTATTTAATGCTTGTTCTTCAATCAGTACTGTCATCTGCTGAGTCATTTACATGCGAATCATTTTGGCAGGAAAAAATTTTATGCAGAATTTGCTTCGAGGAACAGATAAATATTCTTCTCCTTCCTTGTCGGCATCATATCCTCTGCAGGTATTACCTAAACCTCATGCCACTCCTTTTCTGCAGTAGTCCGATTTACATTCTTTCTGTGATTTACGATATTTGATATATATTGTTTAGAGCGCATCCCATATTGAAGGAAAATTAATACTATCTCATTTCTTTCTCGTGGATATAACGCTTTCTGCTAAAAGAAATTCTAATCTGATTATTAATAACCGATCATTCTTTTTCAGCACCTGTTGTGACAAGTGCAAGAGGTGTCCCATTTGCCGTGTATTTATAGAAGAGCGTTTGCCTGTAAATGATGTGTAGTTACTTCTGTCAGCAAGAAGCTTAGTTTCCCCGAGCTTGTCCTTCGATCAGACAAACAATTTAGATGGTGAATGCAGTTTTATTGAGTCATGTCACCACAACAACATAGGAGCATTGTTTTATCCGATTTTGTATATTTAAAATCGTTTGAACCAGGTTTGTCTAATCTTGTGAACTGTGTATATCATCCACAAGATTACTGTATTCTGGTAATTGATTATGTAACACAATAGCTATACCAACATTGTGAATATTTTCTCTGCTCTATCAATTATATGATGGCCTTCGACATCTTTTTGCTTATTGTACTGTGAAATGAAACTGTGATCTTAGCTGAAAATTATTGTCCTTGTATACTTTGGGTGACTGTGAAAGGAAAAGCACAAACATATAGAATTTTCATACGATTTTCTCTCTTGGCTTGTTTAGACTGGACTCGGTAGCGAAGCCAGAAAATTCAATAAGGGTTTAAATTTTGAACACGTTTTATCAATGGGTTATGCAAGGATGTTCAAAGTCAGTTGACCACCCTTGGATCAACATAGCTTCGCCCTTGACTAGACTCCTTTCTATTTCAACTCCTTAGCCTTGTTCTTTGTAGGAGAAATTACATGTTTATCCTTATAGAATTCAGTTTATTGCTTACTTGGAAGAAAAATGGGGGTAGGTGCACAAATAACTTATGCAAATTTTGATTTTCCCGAACTTAGTAATAAATAAGGCAAGATGGAGCCTTAACGAGTGACAATGGTTGATAGTCTGAATGCTAATTCGAGTTACCTTTTTATTTAGAGATTAGGGGTATTTATTTTATTTTGAAATTTTAAACTAAAAATCTTAATTTGAGGATAATTTTAGACATTTGTGTCCCGAAAACTGGAATCGTAAAACTGAAATTCGGATGCACCGACTAGTTCCTAAATAACACTTCTTTTGAGTGGCTACTTGGTGTCATTCTTTTGAGTGAGATATTTATTTCATCAAATCGACAATCTGCAAATCTAGCAGGAAATAAATCTCTTGTCAATGGTTCAAGATAGCGAATAACAGAGGAAGATTCAAACCTAATATATATTCCTAACCTTCTCTGTGGGCTCATCTTACCATGTTGTGGTGGTCATGCTGATAATATGTTATAAAATAACGACTGTAAAATAAATCAACTAAAGACAAGTATAGAGAGAAACTGATATATTATTCAACTTTCAAACTGATGTACATAATGAACTGAAATCTCCTCTATTTATAGAAAAAAAGAAGCGGTTGTGTAAGCTGCTACTGCAAGTTGCTGTGTAAGTTGTTACTGCGAGCTGCTGTGTAAGCTGCTACTACAATCTGCTTTGTAAGTTGCTTGTAAGGTGCTACTGCAAGCTGTTATGTAAGCTGCTTGTAAGTTGCTACTTCACCAAATATAGATAATATTCTACCGGCGATAATATTTATCCATAACAGAGTACCGAGATGATAAACTTGAGGCTTATTTCCAATAGAGTACTAAATGGATAGGAAAAATTACGCTCAAATACAACTGATACCATGATGCTACTAAAATTGGCCCATATTTTTAAATGCTACCAAAACTAGCCCATATTATATATGATATGCAAAAATTATTTCACCCTTTAGCCATAGTTGCTATCTTTTCCCTCGTCTTCTTCGCTGCCTCCTCACTCTTTCCATCATCTTCTCAGCCAGAACTCCTTCCTTTTTCATCGTTTTCCATTATGCTCTATTCTTATCTTTTCACAGAAAATATTTTCTTCCCTATTTCATTTTTTTCTTTGTCACACCACACAAGTTGTATCCTTTGAATTTAAATTGTTATTTTAGATCTGAAAAAGCCATCTTCATTGAAGCTCAAAGCTCCATGACATGGGCCATGGATGTCCCTGTGCATTAAGCTCAATTCTGTGAAGAATTTTGGACGGAAATTTTTTTATGCTACTATTGGATTGTCTAAAAAATCGACTCGAATATTTTGAGATTTTTTATTTCGAATAACATTGTGACTTCGTGCTTCAATTTGGATGGGTGTTGATTAATGATGGTATTATTAATTGGTGGGGCAAATTTTTGGTGTTAAAATAGAGGTGTGGTGATGGACATAAGGTGTTTTCTAGTTTAAATTTTGTATAATTGGTATTTATACACACTTATACAAGGTGTTTACAAGTTTAAATTTTGTATAATTGGTACTTATACACACTTATATAATATTGTATAATTATGTATAATTATGTATAAATATGTATAAGTATGTATATTTGTGTATAATGTTATATAAATATAATTTTTTTCATTGTACAATATTTTGTGAGTTAGTGTGTAATTGACCTCCATGAAAGTTTGATACTTTCTTTTCCTCCTCCTCCTCCTCCTCCTCCTCCTCTTCTTCTTCTCTTTTTTCTTCTTCTTCTTTTATATACATTATTATATATTTCATATACAAAGTTATACATTATATTATTAAACATATAATGTACATGTACAATTAGAACTAAAATTGAAATGTTTGTATTTTTCTTACTTTTTCTCGGAAAATCTATGTATAAAATCAATTTATTTGTTTTTTTTTTTGCCAAATTACAAACTTGCAGCANAACTTGGGGAAGAAGCAAATATAAGATTTGACAAAGATACTTCAATTACATTAATGTTTCTAAGATATATCACCATTCTCATTTTATCATCTAAACAATTTAAGTCTCCTATAGAGTTGTAGATGTTCTACTGAATTCACTTTTACACAATTTTTCATTAAGAAAAGCAAATTCAAATATAAAAGCCTTACGTGTTTTCAGAAAATAAATGTCACAATTGAAGTTGATTGTTTCAATTGGAATCTGTACTAAGCGTAGAAATTAATGAAAAAGGAATAATAGCACTTCTTGGTGGTGTAAGAGATTTTTTTTCGGACCTTAGCCTTATCTTTGGGCTAAAAATTTGTAAAGTTGTAACTGGGCTAACTAATTGCAATATATATGTATGGTTTGTACTTATGTGTATTCTCCCAAATGGATAAATATATTTACGGCGGAGTCCTATATGAATAAGCTTCTTCGGGATGCTTATTTATAACGGAGTACTAAATGAACATCCATAATATAATATATATTTATAACACTTACAACATGTGTTTAGAATAAAAGGACAAGATAGCTGGATTCAAATAGCAAAAATTGCAAACTAGTCTAGTTATTAGGCATTTTGATGCACATTTCATCCATTCTTAAAAAGAAATCATTGAAGCACTTATAAATGGTGCGAAAGGACTCATTAGGATACAAATTGCAAACTTCAAGGTCCTTTTTGCCATCAATTGAAAATTCAATTTGACAACCCCTTGTGAAAAGGAAAATATTACATCGAAAATTAGGGCAAATATTACTAAAAAGGAAAATAACTGTTTTACTCATGAAAAATGGAGAAAGAAAAATGTCTTTCAACATATGTTTAGAATAAAAGGACAAGATAGCTGGATTCAAATAGCAAAAATTGCAAACTAGTCTAGTTATTAGGCATATTGATGCACATCTCATCCATTCTTAAAGAGAAATCATCGAAGCACTCGTTAATGGTGCGAAAGGACTCATTAGGATACAAATTGCAAACTTCAAGGTCCTTTTTGCCATCAATTGAAAATTCAATTTGACATCCCCTTATGAAAATTTCATGTGTTAGAGCTGCAACTACACTTTTGGGGTTGATATTCTCTGCAAAATAAAAACATATAAATTTAACAAATGAGTGTATTATTCGTTGACAAGTATAACATATACTCGAGATGCAAATTATGATCGTTATGGATTCCGTCGAACCCAGTAACTTTTGCTCAAACCTTGTATTTGTGTTAAATATTAATTATATATATATATATATATATATGTATATATATATATAAAAAATCTATTCAGAAACCAATAAATAAATTAAAAAAGATTGATTCAGAATTCATAAACAAAAATTCTGGATCTGCCTCTACGTACATATTTATTTACGTTCATTCTTTTCAAAGTAAGTGAATCGCATGTAAAGATTTGTAAAGGGTTATGATTTTATTGGTTGAAACATACCGTTAAAACTATTTCGTGATCATAATACAGTAATAGTGTCATATAAAATCGAACAGAGAGGAGTTGTTAAAGAGTTGAGAGTAGATACAAACCTGCAGCAACAGCTAAAAGGGCACCTTCAGTAATTGTGACTTTAGGTAATGTTCGACCAATCTTAGTTTCCCAAAGAGAAGCAAGTTCGTTCATGTTAAAATAGTTGCATTCTGGTCGAAAATGTACACATTTGTCCACAGTTCTATAGTCTTCTGCTGCTTTGATTGTGAACTTTCCAATATCAGGACCAGCCACAAAATAAGCTGCAATTTTCAAAATATAAAGATAGCATTGAGTGAATTGATGAAAAGAAGAAAAAAGTAAGAGTGAAACAATTAATTGAGATATCTTAAAAGAGGTACAACAAAAATTTCAAGTCAACAAAAACTATAGTAAAAAAAAAATAACAACAATAATAACTACGCCCCAGTTCGCCCCCAAGCAAGTTGAGGTCGATGATATGAATCCCTATACCTTTCATTTCTTTCATTAACCCAAAATTATAGTAAACAAGAAAAACAGAAAAAATGGCCTTTTTCACTTTTAGCAACGCTTCGTGGAGTGGGGTTCAATGCCTAACAAAAACGGCCAAAAGAAAAAAAAGGATGAATGATAATAGTGACAATCTTGATGGTAGTGACGATATTGATCGTGACGACCTTGATACGGAGCTGGAACTGCTAACTAGGATGAATGAGCTAACTATGGATATGATACCGGAAATAGACCGATTTTATATCACCCTTCAATGCCCCAAACTATTTATATTCGGTAGTCGAAAAAGTATATAAAATTTGTATAATTTTGTATATAACATACATAATGTATATATATACAAAAACTTTACATTTTGTAATATTGAAAGCGGCTATAAAGTGTCATTTTCCCCAAAAAAAAAAAAAACACCATTCTAAGAAGTTGTTTGACAAGATGTACATTACAACAATTTTGCCATGATTCATGAACTAATGTGGCGACATGAGGCGAAGAAAGAAAAACTAGATATTCATACGTTGATAAGGGATGTATGAATTCTTGAGAAGAGAAGAGCCACGATAATCCCCTTAAAATAAAATTTTCAGTAAATAAAAAAATATCAGAACCACAAAAAAAAAAACAAATTTAATTTTCCCTTGAAATATTTTATTGAGGTGGAAATAAATATACCTTTAACATTGCCATCACCATATATTTGGAAATGATCAAGAGGAGGAAGAACTTGAGAAGGATGTTTATTGTCATAATAAGGCCAAGAAGCGACTGAATTGCAACAAATATAAGTGTAGGGTATATTTAGCTCTTCTATCAACCTTCTCACTTTCCTTTTCTCCTTATACATATTTAACCCTGGTTCCACTGGATCTGACCTGTCTACTTCATGTCCAAACTCTGATGGCAAAAATCTCTAATTTCAAACAAAACATTAACATGAGTTTACCTGTTATAACATATTAAAATACATTAAAATAAGGCAAAAAAAAAAAAAAAATTATACCGTAAGTGTATATATGTAATTTGATCGAGCATAGATATTGACTCTTGTATCTCGCATGTATCTTATACTATTGATTAGCAATAACTCATTTTTCATTCATTAATCCTTTTTTTTCATTCTTTGACCTCGTTTCTTACTTTTCCTTGTTGTGTTTAAAAAACCTTTACAATACGGTCCGAATGGCTAGCTCTTTTGTATAGTTTTGTTACACATGATACACGGGAAATCTTTTTGTGTCGTTGACTTTTACAATAGGCGTGGATTGATGTACATACGATTATATTACATGTATAAATTAAATCTCATGAATCTTAGACACCTTTTTTCTCTCTTTTCTTTTGAGAGAAAAATGAAAATATTGTAAAGATTTACCTTAATAGTTCCAACAGATTTCATGGCCTGAACAAGGGTAAGTTGATCAAGTATACTATCACCACCTACAGCGGAAATTACTATATCAATCTCATATTTCCTTAGCATCTCCTCCATATAATCTTGGTCATTTATATCACCCTATTATCAAAAATAACAAAATACAATTAAAATAAATAAATAGAATTTTTTTCTACATTTCATTATTGCATCCTGTGAAAATCAAAAAGTGAAGAAAAACAAATAATTAAGTTAGATAAACACTTTTACGTGCAAGATTATGGCTCCTTTATCCTCAAACGCTTTGATCAATTTAATCTTAGAATGACAATCTGGGAATGATCGAATAAGAATATAAGTTCTTCGATTAGCATCAAGACTTGCTTGTGCTATATATCGTCCGATGAATCCGGTCGCCCCGACGATGAGAATCCGACCACCTTTGCCTGTTACTCCGTTAGAAAATGGTGGTGGTGTCATATTTACTTTAACTTTCTCAAAAACTATGTTGTGCAAGAAATTTTAAACTCTCCAAATAGTTTGTAGGTAATTTTATTACTATATACTAGCAAATGCCATTAAAAAAAAAAAAAAAAAAAGGTAAGTAGATTGGTTTATCATTTAACCTTTCAACTACCCTTCTAGGTTTACTTTGACCTCTAGGTTTGACATTATAGTTTTTTTTTCTTCAAACTTATATTTGAGTGGTAGATCACAATAAAAACGCCCCATAAATAAGAATAATAAAAGCGTAATAGAAGAAGCCGAAGAAAAGGGACAAAGTGGAATTCTACGTGGAAAAACTGCGCTTATATGTCTACTTTTTTTCCCCTCGACGTCAAACCTAACAGCTTCGTTTGTTCGAAATATTTTTAGATGTTACAGAGAACATATATTATATATCATAACATAATAATTAGTTTCGAAAAAGTTTATCTTTTATAAAAAAAATATTATTATATAGGGATATTATTATAAAGAGGTCTGACGGTATATTTAATCTGTTATGAGTTTGTTACATACTAGATTTAATGTGACTTTTGTCGCAATAGTGGTAGTTGTGAGTGTATTTATTATTCGAAACAGAAATATTAAAAAGGGTAGTCCATGTGCATTAAGCTCCCGTTATGCGTAGGGTCGAGGAGGGACCGGACCACAAGGATCTATTGTACGCAACTTTACCCTGCATTTTTGTAAGAGGTAATTTTCACGGCTTCAACCCGTAACCTCCTAGTCACATGGCAACAACTTTACCGGTTACACCAAGGCTCCCCTCCGAGATAGAAAAATATCAATGCTATTAATTATTTCGTGCATTTTCAAAGTATAAGCAAGCTATGACCAACAAGGGTGGCGGTGGAATGGTAAATACTCCTTCATCATTAATCAAAAGTCTTGGGTTCGAGTCCCTGGGTACGGAGTCTCCTTTGTTAGGGAGCACTTTACCCCCCAATATGGGACTTCCCGACGCGAATCCGGATTTAGTCCAGCCCCAGTGTGGGTACCGAACACCAAGTGGGAGACCAAAAAAAAAACTACAAGTTCATATTTGCAAACACAACTAAACATTGACAACTACTCCAGTATTGCAAACTTTTCTACTTATTAAAGGACATTAAATTACATGGTTAGCAAAGAGACTAATCAGAATTGAATCTTCTGATTTTTATCATATGACTTTAAGGATTATAGCTGCTCTCAAAACAATAGCTGAAAACATTATGTATGTTATATACAAAAATAATACAAGTTTTATAAACTTTCGTCTAAATTTCCTGGGTTAAGTTAGAATAGACTAAGGTAAACCAAAAATCAACAAGTTAGCTCGTGAAGGGCTAGAATGAGATAAAATCATGCATTTTCCTACTATAAACCTGCATATGATTTAGTAATGAGACAATTTCAGCTTCATGTTTTCATTGCACTTGTCAGTGTTGAAAGTAGGGTAATTTGTGACAACAGCGAAAAACCTAAAAGCAAAAAAAAAAAAAAGAAAAAAAAAAAAGAAAATTGGCATTGACATCAAACTCAAAACTGTAGAAGACTGCTAAAACTAGAGCACCCCCTCTTTTGTATGAAGACAATGGAACCAAGAAAAGCAAGTGAGATCATAAAGCCTCCTTGATGTTGAAGGTTCTTGATATGTCCCTAGCATAGTCATATTGATTTAGTTCTACAAGCATCTTCTTCAACCGACGAGCAAATTTAGACGTATCTATCTCTCCACTGCTTGATGAATGCTTCTTCTCGAGCACTCTGCCAAGTTTTAGCAAGTAATCCACCAACGGTCGTAACTTTGGACTGCACACAGATTAAAGAATATCATCAGTAAGATTGAAAGAATAAACAGTTTCACACGAAACCACGTAAATCAGATATTTATAAAGCAAACTGATCATGGAAGGAGCTGATGAGTTTTTGCCAGTTCCTAGATTCCATCTCTCCTACATGAAGATCTCTTCAAGATGTTACCCCTTTTTTTTTCTTCCTTTCCTGTGTTCTCGCACACACCTCATACTATTTCCCCGTACATCTAACACTGGTACAAACACAAGTACCAAGTAATTTTGTCCTCCAAGGCTCAAGTAGTATGGTAAAATCACTCATTTTTTTAACATTGGGCTAGGATTTGAGTCTTGCTCTTCCCACAAATTTTTCATCCCAACTTCATTGACCGCTAGGCCACACACGTGGTTGCAATATAATCCCTCCCTCTTATTTAAGAAAAAAAAAAAACACCTCATAAGTGTAAACCACATATCTAGAGACAACCAAACAAATGGATGAGTCAAAGATAAACATTCTCCCACCAACCAGCTGAAAAATCATCACAATGACTACATTCTACCCCTGCCAACACCAACTAGATGAAGGGAGAAAACAGACGAATGGATTTTTATCTCTTCCTCTCTTCTTTCTCCCCCAAAAATCTACAATGAGCCACCTTCCCTCTCTTCTCTTCGGCTACCATTTATTTATGACTTTTGGAAGATATGCAAATGACATGGCAACGGCGACAAAGACCATGACCAAATATAAGTTTATCCGTAATATAGTTATAAGTTAAATTTTTTTGACAAGGTAAGTTATAACTTATAAGATATAGCTTAACCTTAAATAAGCTAATAGATTTGATCTTCTCTCTCATTTGCCTAAACTCTCTGCCCTTTACACCTCACCACAGAGCATATGCCATAATAATGACTGCCAGACTATTCTGACAACCAAAAGTCCAGTTACTTCATATTTAAGTTCCTGGTGCTTTAGTACTTAACTTTCACCATGAACTACCCTCCCTTTCTTTTGATAAGCCACTGGACTACTCTCTTTTTTAACTTATTTTTTTTGTAAGCATCTTATTTTTTTTGTAAGCAAAAGTATAAATAATAAAGGAGACAATCATAAATTTTCTACTTACTAACAAAATATGATGCTCCTACATGTTAATGGGCATTGATTTTTTTGTTGGGGTGACAAGTCATTCTTACTCGGTTTATCAAAAGTTGAAAAGTGACAGTTAAATAAGAAAAGGATATTTTAACGATCACTTTTTACCTATTAGTCAGTCTTTTGAAAAGTAGAATCTTCTTACTATATATGAGTTCTCTGTGGTGCCAAGACAAATTAAATTTGTAGTGAAACATGATTCTGATCAAACTATGAATCTATACAAACAGCATCGTGAGGAAGGTGTCAGTGATTAAGGTAATATCGGGGAACTCTTCAATTTCACTGTACTACTAACAAGTACAAGCATGTCTTCACCCCATCTGAACTTAGCATTAATCTTGTCATGATCTGAAAAGACCCAAACAGAGCCTTGGTTTTCGTGTCTACCACAGAGTTTAGAGAACCTAACACCCATCAGAAAGTCTTAGTAGGCGTTTGGACATGAATTCCAAAATAAATTTTCAAATTTGGAATTTGATTTGAAGATGAAGTTAATGTTTGGTTATAAATTTTGCAACATATTTGGATGTCTCTTTTTGCAAAACCATGAAATATGATTTATACCCCATAACTTATAAAAAATATCAAAACCACCCTATTTTAATTATCCTACTTAAAATAAATAATCAAACATGCTATTGTTTAACTGTTATCATATTCTGCTTTACTTCACTACACAGAAGATGCAAACGGGCATGCATTTTTAAGTGAAAATGCTATTGTTTAACATGCTATTGTTTAACTTTTAAAAGTATAGGGTAAATTTATAAAATTAAAAACTAGTGAAAATGCATTTTCAAGTGAAATTGGAAAAAAGGGGTTGAACTTGATAACCAAACATTGTTTTCAAAATTTATTTTGGAAAAAAGCAAAAATTTTGTATGCCCAAACGGGCTCTTAGACTCTAGAGTCAAGCACAGCTTTACTTATTAAAACCAAGGGAACTTAGGCTTCAGCTATTCAAGTTCAGACAGCAAGTTAGCCTTGCACTTCAAAAGTTATTTCTGGTTGTTATATTCCTTGAAGCAAATTAGTAGCACCAACATCAGAGGAAAACAATTCTGTCATTAGATAAAATTAATTTTCTTACCTATCAAAATAAAAAGAAAATATTTCTTACTTATGGAAAAATTGGATTCCAAAAGCAGAAGTCAAAGAATTTCTTGGAAATTAGAGTTACAGCAAGTCTATTAGGAAAGGGAATGTTTTTTGAAGGGCATGGCCGGACAAATAATGGAAGCCATTTTACTTTCCTCCATATGACGCAAGCATGTTACTCCCCAAAATTCCACCAACCGAAAGTACTTCCCACAGCTGTGATAGAAGTTAAAGCTTCATGGAAAGGATGCTCGTTTATTCATTAAAGCATGTCTGTAACTATAATTATAATAAATAAACATAGATGAGTTGGTCCTTTACCCTCTCTCTTCTTGAATATATCTTTTCCCCTCTGCTTTTTACCTTCTCTATTTCTCCCATTTGGGAAGGCAATATCTCACATGTTTACTATTTGCCTACTAAAGAAGAACAATGGAATTACATACACGCTTTGGGAGATCAAAGCACCAAAGAATATGTCTCTTTCTGTAGTATTATATAATTGGTAAACGAAGAATTCTTCTCTATTTTGTAACCACGCGCTCCTAGCCAAGACTAGAGCAACGACCAATGTGGGATACTGTACCCAATCGTCCATATGCCAGACAAGAAAGTAGTCCCAAGAGAGTTAGACTACTTCACACCATTTTCTATTTCCTTTAAATCTTTCTTCTACTCATATCACACTCCAACAAATATATGGCAAGTTAGCATTGTTAAGTAATGAAGCTAAGAATAACAATCTCAAGGCAAGTAGAGATCTAAAAATGGAATTTCTGATGAAGACTAGAGAGAACATGGAATGCCAACTAAATAGCCTACTCAAATTAACAGTACCTGCAATCCCCTGTGACTTTGGGTCCAGCCCAGACACCCCGTACTGATGCGACAACTCTTTCAGTTCTTGTTACAGCATCATGAATGTTCGACTGAATGCTTCGAAGATGAGGAAGAATCTTTCCACTGAAGAGTTGATCAAGAACCAGCTCCTCCAGGACAGGCATGGCAAAAATCTCATGAAACAAGCATATGTTCCTCATCAAACGAATAGACATGCCAAACCTATAAGCAGCAACACGTGCTGCATCAGGTACAGCCCTCATTACGACGGTGTCCCACGTTGGTACCTGCAAAAGATGTTCAGAAGATATAAATGAGCAAACCAGCTTAAACAAAACCAGCATGCAAAAATGTGTAGGAGCATTTACCTATAGTACTAACTAAAGGACATTAAAGAAGTGTTAAATCTATTGGAGCCTCTCATCCCTTTTCACATCATAAACTTACGACTTCACTACAAACAAAAAAGATGAGGGCCAATCTTACTCCATTCCTCCCCACTTTACTATTCCTAGTCTCGTCGCATTTTTCTAGAAAAACTTGTTCCCCATAGTTATTTCACTTGGATGTGTAGAAACCCATACTTAAAATTAATGTGTTGAAAATTATGCACGCAATTTTGGCCTCTGGTGATAAGAACGTACCTTCAAATTAGCCACAGCATCAGCTAGACGATCACGAAGCACAGCAACCAGATTGCTGAGGACTGAGCTAGAAAAGGGGCCATACCTCAACACCAGTTTCATGGCAGAGACAGCACATTCTGTTTCACTAGTGCTAAGGATATCCCAGCAATTTGCTAACTGGTTATGTAGAATAGGTATTGCAAGTTTCTCCACCAACTGAGGAATAAGATTGGCATCAGCGTCATCAGTGCTTATTTCATTTTCACCTTCTGGAAGTCCATAATTGAATAGCAAAGAGTGCCTGGAATTAAAAAAAAATAGTTGGTAAGTGAATTAAATCTCAAGGAATTAGCAATATGAACACATGAGAGATGAAATGAAGCATTTATGTCTTGCTTCTGTAAGATTGCTTCGCATGGTGCCAAATACTTCATCAAATTCAAACCAATTTATATTGCAAAAAGCATCTGGAATTTCTATATTTCACTTGGCATTATCAGTACTGGCAAGTATAAATCGTTCGCCCTCTGTGACTACAATATAAAGCCACAAAGCTCCTATCCTCAAAAAGGAAGGACCGAGCTTGGAAAGGAAAGGGTTGAGGTCATAATCCTTGAGAATAATTGAATAAAATCAGTTGTGCACATACCAGTTCATATCCATAAAATCTGCATTTTCATGTAGAGGATCCCACTTCAGAAGCTCCAGTCTTACATAGGGTGAAAAAATAGCAGGTATACTAAGTGACATATACGCATCGCGATAGCTTGAGGCATAATCTTTCTTCCATCTGTCAAACTTTTCAACAACCACAGACAGTTGAGAGTATTCTTCATGTGCATCACCAAAAATCTGCTCGGCAACCTGAAGCAATTGATCACGGCTCGACTCATATGCCGTACCCTCGGAGTCACTTTCATCAGTACTAGATTCTCCTTCTATTTTATGATAGGAGCTGTCACGTTCTATAGCTGACATTCTCTTAACATCATTTCTCACTCTCCTCAATTTCCGAGCCTCTGCCCTTCTAGTCGTATCCATCCGTTTCTGCAGATTCACATCTCTACCAAAGTCATCTAGCTCTGCAGGTAAATCTCCTCCTTTCCTCATCGATGCTGTTGCAGCTTGAGCAGCAGCCGTGGCAGCTTCTATTGTTGACGCATTGCTCCCACCTTTACTTAGAACTTGTCTTGCAGCATTCACAGCGGCTTCGAGTTCCCTCATTTCATCATCATTATCAGCAGCTCTCCTTTCTAAGGTAGCTTCTGCTCGTTCTTCATGAAGTTTCTGCATCTGCTCTTCAAGTTCCTCAATGTAAGGAGCTTTATCCTGTAAGGATTTAAAATAACCTAACAGTTAGCACACAGGATTTAGTTCTCCGGGACAACTCAAACAAACACTTTCTGCAAAAGCTCAAAAATTGAGTGTGCACACTCAACTTCTCAAAATATTAAACAAACCGGCCCTCGGTATTTTTACCCTATAATCCTACCAAATAGTCCAACTTCAGACAGCTTAAAAGTCCACTAATTTTTCACCTAAACATAGTGTGATATTGTATTAGTGGCCACTAAAGAGAGAAACAGTAATAAGAAGCTTACTTGATCACGAAAAGAATAAAAAAATCCTCATA
Source organism: Nicotiana knightiana (assembly GCA_005239525.1). NCBI lineage: Eukaryota > Viridiplantae > Streptophyta > Magnoliopsida > Solanales > Solanaceae > Nicotiana > Nicotiana knightiana. Next base: position 87,171 of record ML432618.1, read on the forward strand.
AAAAATGAGTTAATTTTTCAAAGGCGAAAAACATAACCAAGCATTGGAATTCATCAAAAAAAAAACATAGCCAAGCATTGGCACTTTAGTGGAAACAAGGAACAAACGAAGAAAAATAAATCTTGCATGCAAGATAAAAGTAGAAACACAACTAATCATTGTATAGCCTATTAAAAGGGGGGAAATTGCAACTAAGTGACAGAGTAAAACCGTGTCAACTACAAAAACAAATTAATATTCAGATAGCGATGCATAGATGCAGTTTTAAGTTTTTTATACAAATTCAGTGACTTACTTATGGATATTCATCCATGACACTTCCTTCCAATATAAATTGACAGCCACATTTATTATTTATAGTAATGCCTCTTCAAGCATGGACCCAAGACACATGCTTTATGCCATGGCTGCACTTCTTAGAAGAGCTGCTTTAGCAAGGCAAAGCACCTAAGCTGCACTACACCGCTATGTCTAACACTGAATACTTAAATGGATCTTAAAAAAGCATCAGACCGCTAGAACCACCTTACGGACTAATTTTCAGAAAGCATCCAGTGACTGATAATTGACCATCCTGACAAATTCCCATTAACTGACAACACATCTACAACAACAAGTGGTACTTATCACCCTTCTAGGTCATCTTTTCTCAATTTAATTGCCTAAAACCAAATAAATGGAAGACTGCCATGCTCGTATTAAGATTACTGCCACAGCAGCCCCAGAATATAAATGGAAACACATAATATACCACTCATAAATCAGAAAACCCATACCTGTAAAAGCGTACATATAACAGAAACAAAGTCGCGAAGTTTTTGCATAAACATGTACTTCTCACCAGCAGCAGACAAAGAATTTTCCAGCGTAGTGACATTTGACAATGAGGCAGATAAATTTTCTTCAGTCTTGTTCAACGATGCCACAGTTCGGCCATGAGACTCCTGACAAGGATGATAAATGAAAATAGCGTCAACTATGTATCCATTATACTTTTTAGACTGCAACACATGCTGTTAAGTTCAGTCATGTGTACACTGTATTTTCTGTGAGCAATATTTTTAATAGTTCTACAGCTCTCATGGCAACGCAAAAAGATGGTCAAATACTGCAGCATCAATTGGAATAGGGAACAGAAGATATTGTAAATGCAATTTTGACCACATGTGCATCCCTCCTTTCAAATACTATGTACGTAGAGACAGTAGCTTTCAGTTTACATTCCTACATTAGTGCACACGGGATCGGCGTGGCACCATATCTCCATGAACATAATGCAGAACCTCAATGGTTCTTTGTAAAATTTACCATAAACAGTTTTAAAGTTACAAAAATCATGAGAACCCCACTGAAATAAATGTAAACCGACAGGCTCATGATCCAAATCACAGTCTAACTTAACCAGGACAGAGGAAAGACGCCAAACAAAATACAGTTTACAAGAGTGCACAGAAAATGAACAACATCACACCACAAAAGCTAATTTCAGGAGCATACCAATCTAGCATTGTGTAATACCATGAAACCAATGCTTGCATGATTATCAACAGAAGATAATTTCAGGAGAATACCAATCTAGCATTGTGTAATACAATGAAACCAATGCTTGCATGATTATCAACAGAATGTCAGGAAAGAGAAAAACATGATTTAGCAAAAACCATCTTCCCGGCCTCAAGAGATCATAATGAAAAAAAGATTACCTACATCATTTATCAAATGTCTCTAACTAATGCTAATCCATAGAATTGGTATTCAGAACACATAAGAGAGTGCAATTTTTCATTCTTGTTTATTGTTTATTCTTCCCATATGTGAACTTCTCAAAGCATAGTCAATTCCAAGCTAGGATAAAGGAAGAGGGTCGCATAAAAATAGTGAACTATGATAAATCCTCTAAAATATTGAAACTAGAACAGAATGTTACTAATGTAGCCAGTCCAACTAGCTTGGGGTCGAGGTACAGTCAATTGATTGCTTGTAGTGATCATTACAACAACAACTCGCCTCAATCCCAAACAATTTGAGTTGTCCATATCAATCTTCATAGACCATGTTATTCCATTTAAACTCATCTCATGCCAAAATATGCAAATACAAATAAAAAGTATAAGAAATACTGTATAATTTTCTGAACGTATAAATCTCTGAAACACTAAACCACTCCTAGAAAGCATAGGACCTAAAGTAGAAGTATTAGCGTCTAAAACATATGCTCAACTAATATGCATCGTCTACAGACGGGCTGCTAGGTTGATCGCTGAAAATAAAAGTACCAGGAAATGCACTTACAAACACTTACTTTCAATCTTCCCATACTCTCATACAAAGCATTTTTAGCAACCTCAGCCTGCTTTGAAATAGACAAGGCATCCAAACTAGGCAAGCCCCCAACCACTCCTCCTCCAATTGTAGGACCACCACCAGAGACACCAATACTCTGTACTGAGGAATAATATACACTACTGGCTCCTGCAGCTGAAGTTCCAAGATTCACCTTCTGAACTGCAGCTGCAGCACTGGTTACACTACTACTCATAACCCCTCTATTAGACCCGCCATCGTCCAATCTTTTTCCTAACCCTTTTCTCACCTGTTCTTCTTCCCACATTTTGTCCTCCTCGTCATCTTCATTGTCATTAGTATCAAAATCCTCAAACACACCTTTTCTCCCACTATCAGTTTTCTCCCCGAAGAAGCCAATCCTCCTCTGGAACTCCGGTTCCTCATCGCTCAACCCCTCCGCTTCCCCATGATTACCCCCTTCATCCAATGCTATATAGTCTCGTGCCGCAGGCCGAGCTTCACGTAGCCTCTCTCTCTTAGCCCTTATTGCTTCTATAGTCTTTGCATCATATTGATCAACACCCACTTCATTATCCTCGTCACTTTCTTGGCCTTTTTCCCCAGCTTCAGCTCTTTGAGTACTACTCGCACTAACTGGTTTCACAAGGCCTTTCAAGACAATCACTGGCTCAATGTGCCCGGGCTTAGGCCCGGGTTTGGGCCCGGAAGGGCGAGAGCTTGCTAGGGTTCTGGTGTTCTTCTGGAGCTCAAGGAGAGCTTCTTTTGTATAAGTACCAGCTTGGGGTTGTACATTAGAGGTAACTGAAGGTTTTTTAGGGGCAATTCGGTCTTTTCCGGAAGTAAGCTTGTGCGCAGAAGATGATGATGAAGAGGAGGGTTTGGTGATTCGTGAGGGTCTGGAGGATGGCGTAATGAAGGGACTTTCGCCCGAATCCTCTTCGTCGTCGGCGAAACTAAGTAGGGTTTTCTTTTTGGGCTTAGTGGCGGTGGTGGTGGGGGCAGAAGTTTTAGGTTTAGCGGCGGTGCCATTGGTGGTTGTTTTAGTGGTGGGGGTTTCCTCTTCGTCACCGTCGTATCCACCACGGCGGCGGAAGTTTCGGGCTTTCGCGGACATGATTTGGTGCCGGAGACTGTTTTCACGGTGGAGAGAAGAACGTCGAATGAAGAAACAAAATGAAAGTCGAATTAAAAAATTAAAATCATATACAAATATATTCAGTCTATGGATATTTGCGCTTATAATTTCTTGAATATTACAGTAACCAATTCTGATTTTTGTAGGTGAGATATTTGATTTTTACATTTATACTATTGAATATGTTAGTTTAGGTTGTATTTTTACTTTATGTTATCAGATAATATAATTTTTAATATAGTTTAAATGTATCATAATTCTTACACAAATGGATCAAAAACATGTATTTTTATATAATTGGATGTAAAATATGTTTGAAAGTGTTTAACTAAAATTCGTTTGATTGGCTAATGAATTAAATTTGTAAAATTAGGTCATAAGCAATTCGACAAGATAATTGAATCTTTGTTGATATGAATATAGTAAAAATAAAGTAATGAGATTGATAAGTTGAACAATTAAACAAACTAAATAAAGATTGAGAGAAATATGAATTTTTTCTAGTAGATTGATAATCATGAACAATGTAGAGTGCTCAAATGAGCATAAACTTAATAGTTTTTAGTAGAACGCATACGAACCTAAAATTAGATAAAACTTTCGTAGAACAGATTGTATGTAGCTTAAAATCACAAAAGGATAATTGTGGGAAGAGAGTCCCACCCGTTATGTCTATTATTTGAAACAAGTACAAATTCCATCCACTACGCTTAGCTAAGGCGTAACTGTTGGGCGTTAAGGGAGAATCTCAAATATCCGGAGATTTGTTGGTTCGGGGAAGGTATCCACCCGAACGTCCGTGACCATTTGGATCCTGAATGGCTTTGACTAGAGAAAGTAGGACGATACCTAGACCGACTCCTTGGTCTTTAAGCTTAGTGATTCCGGAAGACTTGACGTTGACTAGAAAATCTGACTAAGAAATACTTGCCACATGGTGATTCTCGAACTAATTACATCTCATGCACATTTTTTTACCAAATATAATAAGGTTATTTGGTCTTGAACAGGGGTACACCGCATCAACAACCTCCATTCATTTAAGATATCATTGTAAAGTATTATTATGATTGTCAAATATATTTACAATATACTTGAAGTATTCCACACAAAAGTTCTAGATGAGAGAACTTTTGCTCGATTACAGTCTTCAGACTTTGGAGGTTCCCATTTATGTGAATGTTGAATTATGGATATATAATTATATATTGTTGCCCCCTCCAATTAACGACAAAAATTCATGGCTTGCATAATAGTGTAACTAGAGTATTCACCTTATTGTTGACAAATTAGAAACCACTTTTGTTTGACAATTTCAGTATGCGAACCCAAACCATGGCCAACCTCCCTCCCTCCCCGCCAACTCGGCAAATCCACCAGTATACTTCATCCAACCTCCCCCTCCTCAAGATCATGTAACGATCCGGTTGGTCGTTACGTAGAATCTGCATTTATATTTATTGTTATTGCCTTGTCATAGCTTGGTTAAATTATCCTTGATGTGTAGAGTTGGTAGGCTCGGAATCAGAATAATTATAATGAGAATTTAGTCACTTCGTCTTTAAAAATAACCTTAGAGTTGGAAAAGTCAACTGAGAGTTGACTTATTGGTAAACGACCTCGGAATACAGATTTTATGGCTCGGATAGCTTCGTTAGGTGATTTGGGACTTAGGAGTGTGTTCGGAATATTTTTGTGAGGACCGGTATAGAATTAGGCTTGAATTGGCAAAAGTTAGTTTTTGGTAATTTCCGGTCTGCAGTGGAAATTAGGCTATCAGGGTCGGAATAGAATTCCAAAAGTTGGAACAGGTTCGTAATGTCACTTTGGATATGTCTGCAAAATTTCAGGTCAATCGGAGTTGTTTGGATAGTTTCGGCATCGTTGGTGCATTTTAGAAAGTTCAAAGTTCTTAGGCTTGAATTTGATATGATTTTGGTGTTTTGATGTTATTTTTAGTGTTTCGGGAGTGCAACTAAGTTTGAATGATCATATATGATATGTTGGAATATTTGGTTAGGGTCCCGAGGGGCTCGGGATTGATTTCGGATGGTTAACGGAAAGTTCAGAGTTGGAAATTTGCAGCAAACAGCTGCTGGTGTGAATTCACTGTTGTTTCCGCACCTGTGGATGTTTGATCGCAGATGCGGGCCCGCAGGAGCGCAGAAGGCTCTACAGGTGCGAGATTGAGCCAACCTAGGAGAGCATCGCAGATGCGGACACTTGACCGCACCTGCGAGGTCGCAGGTGCGGAAGTGGAGCCGCATGTGAGGAGTTTGATCGGTTTAATGAAAAGTCGTAGGTGCGGTTGATTTGACCGCAAGTTCGCTAATAAGGCCGCAGGTGCGGAAATACCTGGGCAGAAAGTATAAAAAGGAGACTTCGCGAATTTTAACCCTTTTTCCACCATTATTGTGCGGGTTCCGAGGTTTTTGAAGAGAGAAACGTTGGTGCACCATTGAGGTAAGCTTTTTGGACTCATTAACTCGATTATAGGTGATTAAAGACCTTAATATCAATGTTTAATTCATGAAAATCAGTAAAAAAAAAAAAAAGGTGGAGTTAGGGCTTTAGATTATGAGACCTTTAGNCTGTTTCAACGGATTTTCTGGAAATTGGTTTTCGTACTAATGTATTTGATGAATACTTTATGGTGACTTGGTGTTTTACTGTTTTTGTGAATTGGTGTATCTGGGTTGTATGTTTTGTATTTCTCAGACTGTGATATATTTTCATTACTACTGAGTTGGCGTACTCATCATTACCCCTTGTGCCTCTGTGCACAGATCTAGGTACCGGTTCGGAGCAGTAACTGTCTTCGTTCGTATTCAGCAGCTTACGGGATTTCGAGGTAGCTGTTCAACGTCCGCAACTTCTCCATTATTCCTTCCTTTATTAGTATTAGTATTTATTTTATAGACATTGATTAAGACATTAGCAGAGTTAGTTTATTTTCTTAGATGCTCATGATCATTGACTCCATTCTTGGGAGGATTGTTTAGAATGTTAGATTATTATTGGGGTAAATTATTTGATGCTTTGTTGTTGCTTGTTATTGATTATTGAAACATTATAATAGAACGGATGGGTAGTTATGTGATGGTTGGCTAGCCTAGTTCCACGATAGGCGCCATCACGACCTGTTAGGATTTGGGATCGTGACAAGTTGGTATCAGAGCTCTAGGTTGCATAGGACTCAACGGTCATGACCAAGTTTAGTAGAGTCTTGCGGATCGGTACGTAGATGTCTGTACTTATCTTCGAGAGGCTGCAGAAACCTTAGGAAACATTCCACATTCTTGAATTCTTGTCGTGTGAATCCATTTTATTCATCCAAAAGTGTAACTCCTTGAATTCCTTTCATGTATTCGAATGCACACGCGAGCGCTTGGTATATGTTGTTCGTCGTCGGCTTGTGACTTCCATGGGTGAGATGTGATTTTTTTACATGTTAATAATGGGCCAGTCGGAAAGACTTGAGGCCGGATTTTGTTTGTGGCTTGAGCGTTGAGATTTCAATTGGGTGCGCACATGTGTTGGGGGACTTATATGTCTGTTTGTGTCCTTATTGATGGAACTTTGTGACTAGATGACTACATGGTGAGTGTGATCGGTTAGTTAGATGTATTTAGGTTGTTTGATTATGACCAAAATGAATTGGCGGGAGATATGGCAAGAACAATTGATTATTTGACTTCTGTATTGAGTTAGAATATGGCTTCGAGTTATGAGTATTGAAGGGCCACTCGTGTAGTTTAGTTGTGGAGTGAAGTGGGTTTTCCTGTTATGTTCTGAGTTCATGTGATGTCTTTTGAGATGACCAATGCCCCAACAGCGTCTATGTATTTGATTGTTGGTGAATTCAGCCGTGTTATAACTCCTTTGTTATTGTATTTATTGATGGCATCCTGTTGTACTCTCGTAGCCAAGGATAGCATACTCGGCATTTGATGATGGTATTACAAGGATATAGGGATGAGAAGCTTTGTGCGAAGTTCTCCAAGTGTGAATTGTTGTCTCAGTTTAGTAGCATTCTTGGGACACGTGGTGTCCAGTGAAGGTATCTATGTGGTCAGACGAGTGTGAGTAGAGATTCAAGAAGCTCAAGAATTCCTTGGCCACAACTCTAGTGTTAATGTTGCCATCAACTTCATGTTCTTATACCACTTAATGGGATGTCTTGGGGGCAGGCAGTGGTTGTGGTCTAATGTAGGAAGGTATAATGATTGCGTGATAGCTATGATTTTCGAAAGTGTATAAGGGGATATCATTCTGAGGTTAAGCAGGCAGGGGTATCTCATGCGGGTTGTCCTGAGGTGTGTGACCCTTATGTTGATCTGTAGTAAGTTCTCTCTATCAGTAAATGATATATGTTGTAATTTGAGTTTAGATCGCTTGTGGGAGTTGGTATGACCATTACAATAGTGAATGCGAGATTTGCATACGAGTTGAGGGTTAGATGGTCTGGGTCATATGAGCGTATGAAGGATTTAGTTGAATCCCACCACAGTATGGTGGCAGTGATAATGTGTGGGCATTGTGAGTTATTGTTTGTCTTGATCCTTGGTTTTGAGCCAAGTGGAGGAGTTCGTTATTGATAAGTTGATTACACAATTATGTGTTGTATTGGTTTCGGTTCGAGGTATGTTGGTGAATAAGTTATTGCCCTGCAGAGGTGGAGTCTGTGAATGGCTCGAGTAACGGGAAATTCTTCGATACATGTTGTAATGTACCTTACGGATAATGGAATTTATTGAATGACTGAGTTGTACTTGAAAGGGTAGTGTGTGCAATGTATGAGCTTGATTGTTTCTCCAAATGTGTGGATTACTTTCCTAGTATGTGGATTGCAAGCGGGGTCAGGTCGTTATGTTTACTTATTTAGTGTAATTGAAATTGCAAAGAGTGAATGACGTTCGAGAATGGTTCAGACGGATTCAAGGTTATATGTAGCGATCGAGGATATTCAAGGTGTGAGAAGGGCTAAATTGAGATTTACGGGGAAGGTGTCAAGGCTTGTGGTGTATTTGCATTATCATGGATTCTATTCATCAATATCAGGAAAGCGAAGGTAATGACTTTTAATTCGTATGAAGTCTATTCAGGGTAAGTATTTTTGATGTGGTGCTCTGGGGATGTTTGAGAGAGTATTCAGCGGCTTATGAGCCTTAGACGGTATATTTTTTTATGCTCGGGTTTCGTGCGGTGAGTCGGGATTGAGAATTGCGATATTTTGGCAAGAAGAAGTATCAATTCGAAGGTAAGTCAGAAGGAACTTGGATAAATAGGACAACTTGGTAGTACGTCGGATCGACATGATAAGGGATATGGTTAGTTCTTTGGGTGTTTATAAGGTAATGAGTTGTTACAGGTGTTTCTTAGCAATTCTCTTGGAATTTGGTGGCATGCGTAGCTTGGTTGAGTTGGAAGGATTCAGTATTGGCGGTTTGGTGTTAAAATAATGTGATTCGGGAGTTCTTGATGGTTTCTACCACGGTTAGAGATGTATATTTCTACTGGCGTGAGGGCCATGTGATGTATAGTGATTTTGCTTCTAGATGGGATCAAATGGAAAGTTCTTGGCTAGTTGGGTACGTAGTTGTTTGTGGATAGGAAGGGAGCATGAAGTTCTCATATTTATCATAGGATTTCATGGCGTATGCGGTATTTTGTGTATAATGGAGAGTGGCATATGTGAGGTCACAGTTCAATTCTGGAAAGAAGGTCAGAACTGGCAGTTTCAGATGATTAGGTAAATGATACCACTATTGGGTGGCTGGATGAGAATATACATTCATTAAGGACAATGTGTTTAAGGCAATGTGTTTGAATAAGGATGCTTCATTGGTGTTACGGCGCTCTCTTATTAGATCGACTGCTGGTATTCAAGGTTTCTTGGTGACACAGAGGAATTATGGGGGTATCCCTCGCGGAATGATAAAGTATTAAGGGAGTGTTATATATTTGAGTGGTGAAGTTGGGATTAGATATAGTAATTGGTGTGCCTCATGGATTTTGAGACTGGGAGTTTTCATGAACATATTATTTTTGTAGTTGTGAACTACGAGGATGCGAGCAAAGCTAGTCAGGTGTTAGTATATGTCATGATTCAGTCACTGTGAACCTTTGGAGAGTTATCTACCTGTTGTGGATGACCAGAGTTGATTTGGAATATAATTATTGGAAGGCCAGTATGGGTGTGTATTCTACTCTGCGTCGGAATTGTTGACCCCAAATTGCTATTGTTGACGGATGTACCATTTGATTGTCATTGAGATTATTCGTGTTTTGGAGTGATCTATGAGTTACCTTTCGGTGTTTCGAAGAGTTGTGATCGTTGGTTATAAATGTGCATAGGGTGTAGTTCTATCGGGGCTTTATAGCGAGGTTTTGTTTGATAAGAGGTTATTTACCGGTATTGGGTTGTTATGAGCAGCGATTGGGATTAGGAGTCATCGCTATGAGTGTTGAGTCATGCAGTATATTATGTGATTTCATCTTGTGTCGCGGATATGGATTGATACAACATGTTCAGACTATTTCAGCTTATAGTCGTGGAAATTTGATCTTGTGAATGGACTCAGAAGTGGAAATTTAGTTCTAAGGTTTATGGGTCAAGATCGGACTTCGAAATTTCAACTGTGTTGTGCTATTAGACCTATATGGGGTAAGGTGACGTGGAATCACCTCCGAATATGTGCATGGTAGGTTACACAACAATTTTGGTGGTGTTTGGAACAAATCTAGGCACATTAGAGGACGAACGTATGTTTAAGTGGGGGAGAATGTAACGACCCAGTCGGTCGTTACGTAGAATCTGCATTTATATTTTTTGTTATTTCCTCGTCATAGCTTGGTTAAACTGTCCTTGATGTGTTAGAGTTGGTAGGCTCGGAATCGGAATAATTATAATGAGAATTTAGTCACTTCATCTTTAAAAATAGCCTTAGAGTTGGAAAAGTCAACTGAGAGTTGACTTATTGGTAAACGACATCGGAATGCGAATTTTATGGCTCGGATAGCTTCGTTAGGTGATTTTGGACTTAGGAGTGTGTTCGTAATATTTTTGTGAGGACCGGTGTAGAATTAGGCTTGAATTGGCGAAAGTTAGTTTTTGATAATTTTCGATAGGCAGTGGAAATTAGGCTATCGGGGTCGGAATGAAATTTCGGAAGTTGGAACAGGTTCGTAATGTCATTTTGGATATGTCTGCAAAATTTCAGGTCAATCGGAGCTGTTTTGGAGAGTTTCGGCATCGTTGGTGGATTTTAGAAATTTCAAAGTTCTTAGGCTGGAATTTGATGTGATTTTGGTGTTTTGATGTTATTTTTAGTGTTTCGGGAGTGCAACTAAGTTTGAATGATCATATATGATATATTGGTATATTTGATTGGGATCCCGAGGGGCTCGGGATTGATTTTGGATGGTTAACGGGAAGTTCAGAGTTGAAAATTCGCAGCAAACAACTGCTGGTGTGAATTCACTGTTGTTTCCGCACCTGCGGACGTTTGATTGCAGGTGCGGGCCCGCATGAGCGCAGAAGGCTCCGCAGATGCGATATTGAGCCAGCCCAAGAGAGCATCGCAGATGCAGACACTTGACCGCACTTGCGAATAAGGCTGCAGGTGCGGAAAAGTCGCAGGTGTGGTTGATTTGGTGCGCTAATAAGGCTGCAGGTGCGGAAATACCTGGGCAGAAAGTATAAAAAGGAGACTTTGCGAATTTTAACCCCTTTTCCACCATTGTTGTGCGGATTTCGAGGTTTTTGAGGGATTTTGAAGAGGGAAACGTTGGTGCGTCATTGAGGTAAGCTTTTTGGACTCATTAACTCGATTATAGGTGATTAAAGACCTTAATATCAGTGTTTAATTCATGAAAATCGGTAGAAAAAGGTGGAGTTAGGGCTTTAGATTATGAGACCTTTAGGGGTCGATTTGAGGGGTCAAACGAACTTCGATTTTAGCATTCTTTATATGTACGGACTCGTGAGAGGATGAAAAAAATTTTGGTATAAAAANTTCCTTTTTTGCATAATTTGATGGTAAAAATCTTATCTTTATAGATTTGAAGCGCTCGCAAGTTTACTCGAAAGGCAAGCGGGTTGCAGAGTAGCTTTTCGGGCTAGTTTTAGGTAAGTAATGTCTTTAAATACTGTCCTGAGGGTATGAAACCCCGAACTATGCATCCTTTCACGGATTTTGGAATGCAAAGATTGGAAATTTGGAAATATATTCTTTTTTAGGCAACTATTGAGTTGCGAACCCGATTTTAAAGCCTATGCTTAATAGTATTGATATACTTTGATATAATTTGGGATGCAAGCCATGTTTGGGGCCTAGTGCCGATTTGTTTACCCCTTGGGGGTTGTTTTACTATTTTCCTCACTTGATATGTTATGATTTTCACTTATTCTTTTCTTGATAATTGTTTTGACAGTCAGAGTATTTTGATATTATTTCTTGAAAACAATGAAACACTGTTTTGGGTCGAGAACTTGGTATAATGATGGCCCGAGTGGCATGTTGAAAGTGTCTGACTGAGTGAGGCTGCAGGCCAATATTGTGAGGATGTTATGATATGAGAGAGGCCGAGGGCCAATATGCCATGATGTGGCTAGCCGAGGGACAATATTGTGAGTGATTTATGCCATGATGTAGCTTGTTATAGCACTTGGCATGTAGGAGCCCCTTCAGAGTATGTACACCCCCAGTGAGCGCAGGTACCTACTGAGTGCGAGTGATTCCCGCGGGGATGATACTGAGTGACTGTGAGGTTGCCCGCTGGGCTGATACTGAGTGACTGTGAGGTTGCCCACTGGGCTGATACTGAGTGATGGTGAGGTGCTGAGGAAAATTGTTACAAGAAATGATTATGGCCCGAGGGGCAGATTTATGATGATTTTACTGAGTTTTTGACTGTGATTCACTTCTTTTTTCAAACTGATTTTACTGAGATATATTGAAATTATACTTGTTTCAAAGGATTTTCTGGACTGTGATATATTTTCATTACTACTGAGTTGACGTACTCATCATTACTCCCTGTGCCTCTGTACACAGATCCAGGTACCGGTTCGGAGCAGTAGCGGTCTTCGTTCGTATTCAGCAGCTTACGGAATTTCGAGGTAGTTGTTCAGCGTCCCCAGCTTCTCCATTTCCCTTCCTTTATTAGTATTAGCATTTATTTCATAGACATTGATTAAGACATTAGCAGAGTTAGTTTATTTTCTTAGATGCTCATGATCATTGACTCCAGTCTTGGGAGGATTGTTTAGAATGTTAGATTATTATTGGGGCGTAAAGACTTAAAGAAATTATTTTATGCTTCTTTGTTGCTTGTTATTGATTATTGAAACATTATAATAGAATGGATGTGTAGTATGTGATAGTTGGCTAGTCTAGTTCCATGATAGGTGCCAACACGACCTGTTAGGATTTGGGGTCGTGACAGATCATCAACCTCTATCTTGGATCGAACTATGCATAATGGGTCATGCAATCTCTCTGAATATAATCATAAAATGGTCAGAAGACAGTGATTGTCCTCCAAAATACCCACTACCTTGCACGACTAGTGACAGAGGGCAGCAGCTTGCCATGAGCAACTACGTGAACCATGTTTGGATCAACAACATCCTCAATCCGTTAGCCCCAAACATGAACCAAAATGTGATTCTAGCAATGAGAGACTAATGGAATCTCCCACGCCACTATGTCCCTCTACTACCTCAGAATCTAACTATAGATCTCCCCTTCTTCCCTTCATAAGCTGTGACAAACCTCAATCCCATCTTCATGCAATGGGATGCTCAGACCAACATGCAGTCCCTCGGAACATTCCACAAACTCCACCAACCTCCCCACACAACTATCCTTCACCACCACCTCATCCCTTTGCACCAACACCAGGAGCAGACAAGCCAATGATAGAGGAACAGGAAAATCTCCCAGTTCCACAAGAGTCGGTTGTAGAGTTTTCAAGCCTAAACGAAGTAAAAGTCTTCCTCTTCGTGGGGATGCAAGATCAAAGGCAGATTCTCAGCTGTCCTCAGACACTCTACAAATGTACAATGGACATAAGGCCACCCCAAGATCCAACAGTAGGGAAACATACAATGATTCTGGTCCCAAGCCTATGGAGGAATCCATCGGTACCAGTGAGGGAGAATAGGAACATAACAAACCCAACTATCAACATGAATAAAGTTACTAACTTTATTATTTGGAACATTAAAAGTATAAATAATGACAACTTCAGAAGGAACTTTAGGGACTTGGTGGACACCCATCGACCCTGTATGGTTACTTTGCTGGAAACTAGAGTAGAATTGCAGGTTTCTTTACTCAATGGATATGGCTTGACCGATATGATTGAAATACCAGCAGAGAATCAAGTTGGGGGTATGGTGATTCTTTGGGATCACAAGTCCATATATGTTCAAAGCTTCGTCAGGAGAAACCAAGAAATCTCAGCTACCATAGAGGTACTTCATTCGAACAAATCTTGGTTATTTACTTCTATTTAACGAATAGATCTAAAAAAAAGATTTTAAAGGTGTTGGTTTTTGGCCATTGCTCAACGACTGGATTTCACAAATAGCCTTTTTTTGGGCAATTTTTTTAAAAAATAACACTTTTATAATTACTATTTTAGCCCTTTAAAAAACTATAATTACACCCCCCCCCTTCTTCATTTCTTCACTCATCTCTCATTTCTCAAACTCATATTCTCAATTATCATCTTTCATTCTTCACCTAAAGTGCAATCAACTATTTGACTCTCATTTTTTTTTTGGAATTTAATTTATCGTATTATTTATTATTTGAAGTTTGAACAATTAAACTTCAAACTTTGAACAATTGACGTTTCTTCATGGTAACATTGGAGTTACGAAATCATCAAGTGTTTAATTTATTGCCAAATTCGGTGCACTCCCTCCAACTCTTTCTCTTATTTACTATTTTATTTGTATATTTATTTTTGCTGGTAGTTAAATTTTCACAATATGTTTAATGTTGCAAAAAGAGTTTGTAGTAAGGTTTCTAATCGGGGTAATCGGGGAAGAAAAATATGTAGTACTTTAACATCTGGTAGTAATTTAAATAGTCCTACTACTACACATGTTTCTAAAACATCACCTGATATAATATAGATTAACAATTACAGGAAGATTTCTTTTAGAAGATAATGAATTAGAAATTGAAGATGAGACACCACGTACACCTAGTAGTGTTGGAGCTGGTAGCAGGGGTGGTGGTTGTGGTGCTAGTAGTAGACTACATGTGGCTCCGACTACTAATCGGAGAAAAAGAAGTAAGGTTTTAATTTTTTTTTTTGAGAAAATAGAGAATTCTGATAGAGTTAGATGCAAAATTTGTAAAGATGATTTTAAACACAAGACTGAAAGACAATTAGGGGGATTGGGACACTTAGTAGACATGTGAGAATTGAACATCCTATAGAATGGGGCTCTGATTTAGATGAAAATCAAGGAACTCTAAACCCTAGTACTGGAGGACTTATGAAATATGATTAAATGAAGGATCGTGAGGAGTTAGCAAAAATAATTACTTTGGGTTGTCTACCTTTTTATTTTGCTTCATCGTCATATCTTATTATGCATATTCAAAAGATTTATAATCCTTTATTTAAAGGTATTCCTAGAAGTACTTGTAGATCTGATATCTTCAGACTTCATGTACAATATCAAACATACATACATTATTTGTTTGACCACCTTCCTTGTAGAGTTTCTCTAACTTCTGATATTGGTCATGTTGTTAATGTATAGATGATAATTATTGTATGCAAAAACTTATCATCGCTTTTAAATATGATGAAGATCAGAATCATACTGCTGTGTTTATAAGTACTACTATTTGCGAAGTTGTTGAATTTTATAATCTTAAGAAAAAAGTATTGTGTATGTCTTTTGATAATGCTTCTAACAATAATGCCGCAATTTCAGTATTAAAATTGCATTTGCAATCACCACTTGACGAAATTTTTCATGTTAGGTGTGCATGTCATGTTTATATTTTAATTGTTAAAAGTGGCCTTGATTTAGTTTCAACTGAGATTACTTATGTTAGAAGAGCAATTGGTGTTATTCAAGGAAATAATAGACAATCTAAAATTAGGGAATTTAAGAATAAGTGTACCGAGCATAACCTTAAGCCCAGATTCATGCCAGATGAAATTGTTACTAGATGGAATTATACATATATATTTTTACAATGTTTCTACAACTATAGATTGCTAATAACTGAAGTTGCTAATGTGCATTGTACTGATCCAAACCGTATGTTAACAACTACTACTTGGGAGGCCATTAATGATTTTATTAATTTTTTACATAAATTTTATACAGGTACAGTTGAGTTTTCTGGAACATATTACCCTACTGTTACTATGGTTTTAGTGCATATAGTTGAAATTTCTTTTTTACTCTCTGAATTTAAGAACAACAACAACAACAAACCCAGTTTGATCCCAATGTATGGGGTCTGGGGAGGGTAGTCTATACGCAGACCTTACCCCTACCTAATTCAGGTAGAGATGTTGTTTCCAATAGACCCTCGGCTCAGGAAGGGCAAGAAGAAGAAGAGGGAAGCAAGGAAGGAAGAAAGATGAAAAAAAAAATCACATACCGTAATGAAGGATAAATAGTATCCAATAATAGCAACAGGGAATACAATATCTAACGAAACCACATACTGTAATAAAAATCTAAGAATATGAAGGGAAATGCATTCTACTAAACCTATCAATGAACACTATAAACTACCTACTAACCTTCTACCTTAATCCTCGACCTCCACACACTCCTATTAAGTGTCATGTCCTCAGTGAGCTGAAGCAACGCCATGTCCTGCCTAATCACTTCTCCCCAGTACTTCTTAGGCCTACCTTGACCCCTTATCAAACTCTTTGTGGCCAACCTCTCACACCTCATGACAGGGGAATCAATGCTTCTTCTCCTAACATGTCTGAACCATCTCAGCCATGACTTCCGCATCTTGTCCTCCACGGAGGCTACTCCCACTCTGTCCCAGATAACTTCATTCTTAATCCTATCTCGCCTGGTACACCCACACATCCATCTCAACATTCGCACCTCTGCTACTCTCATCTTGTGCACATGGGAGTTCTTGACTGACCAACACTCAGCTCCATACAACATAGCGGGTCGAACCATCACTTGATAGAACTTACCCTTAATTTTTAACAGCACATTCTTATCACACAGAACACCGAAAGCGAGCCTCCACTTCATCCACCCCGCTCCGATGCGATGTGTGACATCTTCGTCAATCTCCCTATTACCCTGGATAATAGACCCGAGATACTTAAAACTCGCTCTCTTGGGGATAACTTGAGCATCAAGCTTAACCTATACGTCTGAATTATGGGTCTCACTGAATTTGCACTCCAAGTATTCTGTCTTGGTTCTACTCAGTTTGAAACCTTTAGACTCCAAGGCCCTTTTCAAAACCTCCAACCTCGCGTTAACTCCACCACGCATCTCATCAATCAACACTATATCGTCGGCAAATAGCATGCACCAAGGCACCTCCCCTTGGATGTGGCGCGACAGTATATCCACCCCAAGGCAAACAAAAATGGGCTAAGAGTCGATCCTTGGTGCAACCCCATCACCACAGGGAAATGGTCTGAGTCGCCGCCCACAGTCCTCACCCGAGTCTCAGCATTATCATACATATCCTTAATCACCCTAATGTACGCTACTGGAACGCCGCTAACCTCCAAACACCTCCACAGTACCTCCTTCAGAACTTTATTGTATGCCTTCTCAAGGTCAATAAACACCATATGCAAATCATTCTTCCTTTCCCTGTACTGCTCCACTAATCTCCTTACCAGATGAATCGCTTCCTTAGTCGAACGCCCCGACATGAATCCAAACTGATTCTCAAAAATAGACACGCACCTCCTCACCCTGGCCTCCACCACTCTCTCCCAAACCTTCATAGTGTGACTCAATAACTTGATATCCCTATAATTTTTGCAATTTTGGATTATTCTTGTAAAGAGGAACCATCGTACTCAACCTCCATTCTTCGGCATCTTCTTTGCCTTAAAAATAACATTAAACAACCTAGTGAGCCACTCCAAACCTGCCCGCTCCGCACTCTTCCAGAATTCCACCGGAATTTCGTCTAGCCCCGTCGCTCTACCCTTGCACATCTTACGTATCGCTCCTTCCACCTCCTCTACCGTAATTCGCCTACAGTACCCAAAATCCCGCCGACTCTCAGAGTGCTCCAACTCACCCAACACAATGCATATATCCCCCCTCATTCAACAGTTTATGAAAGTATGTCTGCCATCTTCTCCTAATGAGTGCCTCGTCCATCAACACTTTACCATCCTCGTCCTTGATGCACTTGACTTGGTCTAAGTCATGGTATTTCCTCTCTCACACCTTGGACAACCGGTACAACCTCTTGTCCCCTTCTTTGCCCCCGAGCTCCTCGTACAAATGAGCAAATGTTGCGTTCTTAGCCGTCATAACTGCTAACTTTGCCTCTTTCTTTGCCTTTATGTAACACTCTCGATAAGTCATTTTTTCCTCCTAGTTTGTACTCTCTACTAACTTCAAATAAGCAGCCTTCTTAGCTTCCACTTTACCTTGAACCTCTCCATTAAGAAAGAAAAATATAAGGATGTTGTTGAAACAATGCAAGCAAAATTCAAAAAATATTTCTTTCCAATTCCTCCGATTTACTTAATTGGTGTTGTTTTAAATCCTTCTATTAAGATGTCTGATTGTCACCAATTAATCAATGCTTTATATACTTATATGGAGATTGGATCAACTGAAACCCCATATATATATACATATATGTTTGTATGAACAAGCTAAATGATTATTTACAACAATTATATAATTATTATGCAAATATATTTTGTGATGATGCTCTTAATGTAGGCAATGTTAATCCCACTACGCATTGTACCACTTCTACTACTATGGATGATGATAAAGTCCTTGATAGTTTTAATTTTTTCCCTACATTTTCTAACACTCAAACCAGTTGCAGGAACATTGATGAACTTCAATTCTACTTGCAAAAGCAAAATGAGCCTAGCACAAAGGAATTTTCACCGTTGGGATGGTGGCATGAGAATGGAAAGCAATTTCCTGTTCTTTCCGCTATGGCTCGGGACGTGATGAATGTGCCAATTTCAATTGTTGCATCAGAGAGTGCATTTAGTCAAGCAAGACAACAACTTGGAGACACCCATTACTCATTGGGAAGCAATGCTTTGGAAGTTTTAGTATATTTCAGAGATTGGATTAGATCGGAACGAAGAAATTAGGGACGTGAAGATGTTGATAGCCCAGAAGACGAGGAACTTGGAGATATATTAACACATGGTAACTCATCTGAATTTAACACTCCAAAAGATGACCAAAAAATTCATATTGATTATGAAGAATTTACTAAGGCAATACAAAACCTTTGAAATTTAATCTTTTTTCGTTAATTTACTTGTTGTTAAATGTAAACCTTTCAATTTGTAAGTTTAAATTTTGAAATAAATGTAGCACTTGCAATTATAAGTGTAATTTTTTTCCATCTTCATTGTATTCTTTATATTTTTACTTTATATTAATATAAATTACAATAGTTATACAAAATACAAAAAAAAAAAAAATAACACTAACCCGTCCCGGCCCCGCCCCTTGGACCCGTAACTCTTACGGTTCATTTTTTACCCGGATGGACCCGGACCCATTAAACCTGGTAAACACTAACCCGTAATCGGTCCGAATTGGAAACCAGACGGTTTCATTTTTTCCCAACCCAAACCGGCCCGACCCACCCGTTTAACACCCTTACTTCTATTTATGCTAGCACTAATAAGGACACTAGGAATTTATTATGGAATAATCTTACTAATACTATTAACTACTACAAAGGTCAGTGGTTAGTTGGTGGAGATTTCAACGATGTTATGACTCAAAATGAAAAATTCGGGGGTAGACCAAATAAAAAGAGAAGATCAAAATACCTATGGTCTACCATTAATAATTATCAACTTATAGACCTTGGTTACAAAGAATGTAAATATACTTGGTCGAATAAGCGTCGCAAAGGAAAGGGCTTAATCATGGAACGTCTAGACAAAGTTTTTGTTAATGAACATTGGCTCAAATTATTTCCTAATGCCAGCATTTTTCATCTTCAAAAAACATACTCTGACCATACCCCTCTCTTAGTACAATTAATTCCTAAACCAGTACGATGTAACAAAAAACATTTTCGCGTAGAAACTATTTGGTGTAGGCACCCTCAATTTGTAAAACGTGTGCGAAATAATTGGGCTAACAATGATTTTGGCACTGCCACCTGTATTGGTAAAAAAGAGTTTCACACGTAAGCCAGCTTTTGACAACTCAGCCAGTCACGTGGACACAGGAAAACGCGGCAGCTGGATGTGATTCTTTGAAGAGGTACGAACAAAGAGGCACGATTTAGTAAACCCTTGAGCTTATCAGCCACGTGAAACTCAACTGATCAAAACAGGGGAGAGGTACGGTCATAATGAATCTAGACAAAGTTACGGGCATATTCAAAGACCCACAATTGATTACTTGAACGTTATGTAACCGTACCCCAATTACCGTTATCCTTTGTAACGCCTCATTAATGTCATAATTAGTCATTAATGAGCAACCATAGCAGGAGTTGTACGTTATAAGAATCTCCTACATAAGGGAGGGGAATACAACTTGTAACGGCATCTGATTCTCGAATATAATTGGCTTCGCTTTTCTATAATATTGTCTGTTATTCATTTTTCTCTATTTTCTTGATTATCAATAACCAGTGTTCATCCTAAAAATAACTTTAGTCAAAGGGTCTAATTCTTTGGTTAAACGAATTGGTTCCGTTACCGGGAATCTGATAATCTTTGTTTGCTTTTCAAGTGATATCCTCTGAACTATGTCAAACTCCAACGACAACAACCAGCAACGGAGTGGAACCCCAGTTCCATTGCCTTCAGCAACCCCACGTGGTTCAAGGGAACAATCTCCAGAAAGATCCAATAACAACAATGGTGATAATGATCAAACTGTGGAACAAGATCGTGTAAACCAAATGATTGCGGAGTATGTGAGCCAAGCTTTGCAAGAATTTACGAGAGGATTACCGGCATCTTTACCTACACCGCCGACGCCAACCCCAGTAACACCATCACCATGGAAAATCCTCAATCTGGGTTGGCAAACTCAGGAAGAGGAGATACTCCTAATGAATCTCTCGAAACGAGACCAGGTATATGTAATAACTTAGAATTACAAAATTTACTGCGAACCATGCATAAACAGTTGAAGGAGCAGAATGATCGCATCGAACGAATTCCTGGAGTACCAACTTGTCACGACCCCAGTTCGCCCCTCTGTGAACATAACTTGTCGTTATGGAACCTAGTCCCTATAACGAGGTAAGCCTAACAATGCGAAAAAATAACATAACTTGCAGAATAATTAATTAAAACTGAACAACTAAGGAAAGACTGTATCTAAATGCTGCTCGGAATATGAACAACTCGATAATAATAGTAACAATGAGGATCTTCCAGGATACCGTCCTGTAGTCCCTTTCTCAACTGTCTAGTGGATCTCCCGGGGTACCGTCCCGTAGTCCATCATATGTGCAGGGGGATCTCCTGGGATAACGTCCCGTAGTCAAAGTAAATATGCAGGGGGATCTCCCGGGATACCGTCCCGTAGTCCCAAAGTAAATGTGCAGGGGGATCTCCCGGGATACCGTCCCGTAGTCCCAAAGTAAATATGCAGGGGGATCTCTCGGGATACCGTCTCGTAGTCCCAAAGTAAATGTGCAGGGGGANTCAGGGGGATCTCACGGGATACCGTCCCGTAGTCCTAAAGTAAATGTGCAGGGGGATCTCCCGGGATACCGTCCCGTAGTCCCAAAGTAAATATGCAGGGGGATCTCCCGGGATACCATCCCCTAGTCCCAAAGTAAATACGCAGCCACAACAAGAAGACATTCAGAAATAGAGTGCAAAAATACAAGGCAACAAGTAGTTCTAGCCTAACATGCTTCACGTAGTACAATTAAAGAAACTTAAGCAAATAGGCAATTTAAGTCAACTAGGCATGCTTTTCTAAACTAACATAGGCTATAATTGCAAGTAGAATAAGGCAGGTAAGAAAGAAACTCAGTCTAAGTATTTAACGTAAAACCGGATTTTTCAACAATTAGTACAAGTACGCGCTCGTCACCTCACGTACAAGGCATTCAATTACCAAATATCACATCCTAAGGGGTAAGGTCCCCCACACAAGGTTAGACAAGCCACCTAGCTCGAACCGGCTCAAAATCAACTCGAAACAACACGTTTGCCACGAGTATCCGACTCCAAATGGCCCAAATCTATACAATTCAATTACATATCGTAAATAACATCTCATGCAACTGATTTTTACTGTTTAATTCAAGCTAAGGCACGAAATTAGGTAAAATAACCAAAACACCCCTCAGCCCCATATCTCGGAATCGGGTAAAAGTTATATTTTCCGGACACTCATTCACTCACGGACTCATTCAACCAGAAACAATTGAAATCCGATGACAGAAAACCCATAAATTTTTAGAATTTTGGGTTGGGGAAATTTTCATCAATTTCCTATGGTTTTCCCCCATTTTTGATAATTAAACTAAAGAAAACAATGGGGATTAATGGTATAATAATGAATCAGGATTAGAAAATGTTACCTATGATCCTTCTCTTCAAAACCCGCAGAAAATCGCCAATTCTTGAGCCCTTACACGATTTTAGAATTATGAAATAAACTCTCAAATTTTTGGAATAAAACACACAGGGAATTCGCACCTGCAGTTTCGATCACTGCACCTGCGGAAAAAGCATTGCATGTGCGGAAATCACTTAAGTTACACTGGGGCCGCACCTGCGGTCGTTTGGTCACGCCTGCGGTCCCGCACCTGCGGAACCCAGGTCGCACCTGCGACCACCGGTCAAATCTCCCTTCCATCGCACCTGCGATCAATCCCCACGCGCCTGCGAGTCCGCACCTACGGAAAAAACCTTTGCAGGTGCGAAGACACCAGAAGAGGCCTGGTTCAGCAGTAGCTAAGTCCCAAATTTTCTCCCGTTAAGCATTCGAAACGACCCCGAGGCCCCCGGGACCTCAACCAAAACCACCAACCAACCTTAACACCTTATTTGAACTAGGTCGAGCCTTAAAAACACGTCTCATAACATCAAAATCATCGATTATGCAAAGGTTCAAGCCTAGGAACTTAGAAAAATTCTAGAATTCACATCCGACACCGAAACACATCTAAACTCATCCGAATGATCTCAAATTTTGCACACACATCCCAAATGACATGACGGAACTACTGCAACTTCCGGAATTCCATTCCGACCCTCAGATCAAAAACTCACTATCGGACTGGAAACTTCGAAAATTCAAACTTCGGCATTTCAAGCCTAAATAAGCTACGGACTTCCAAAATGCATTTCGAACATGCTCCCAACCTCGAAATCACCGAACGGAGCTAACGGAACCATCGAATTTCCATTTCGAGTCCGCCTTCACACTTTTCCAACTACGGGCAACTTTCCAACACTTAATCTCTCATTTAGGGACTAAGTGTCCCAAAACTCTTCGAAACTCAAAACCGAACGTCCCCGCAATTCAATTTAGTAGAAATAGACTTGGGGAAAACAATTAATAGGGGATCGGAGCGTTAATTCTTAAGACGACCGACCGGGTCGTCACATCCTCCTACACTTAAAAAATTTGTTCGTCCTCGAACGAGCATAAAGACATATCTGAAGTAGTGAAAAGATGAGGGTAACTGCTGCGCATATCCTGCTCGGTCTCCCAGGTCGCCTCCTCGGCCGGCTGCCCCCGCCACTGAACCTTTACCGAAGCAATGTTCTTTGACCTGAGCTTTCTGACCTGCCTGTCCAATATAGCTACATGCGCCTCAACATATGATAGATCCTTGTCCAATTGAACTGAGCTGAAATCCAAGACATGAGACGGGTCACCATGATACATCCGGTGCATCGAAACATAAAATACCGGATGAACTCCTGCCAAGCTGGGAGGTAAGGAAAGCTCATAAGAAACCTCCCCAACATGCCTCAATATCTCAAAAGGGCCAATAAACCTCGGACACAACTTCCCTTTCTTCCCAAATCTCATAACGCCATTCATAGGCGAAACCCGAAGCAGAACCCGCTCTCCGACATATATGAAACATCACGAACCTTCCGGTCCGCGTAACTCTTCTGTCTGGACTGGGCTGTACGGAGTATATACTGAATCACCTTGACCTTCTCCAATGCATCCTGAACCAGCTCTGTGCCCAATAGCCTGGCCTCACCCGGCTCAAACCAACCCATCGGAGATCTGCACCTCCTACCATATAAAGCCTCATACGGTGCCATCTGAATGTTGGATTGATAACTGTTGTTGTAAGAAAACTCCGCCAATGGCAGGAACTGATCCCAAGACCCTCCAAACTCAATCACACATGCACGGAGCATATCCTCAAGAATCTGAATAGTGCGCTCGGACTGTCCGTCCGTCTGGGGGTGAAATGTTGTGCTCAACTCCACCCTGGTACCTAACTCCTACTGAACGGCTCTCCAGAACCGTGAACTGAACTAAGTACCTCTGTCCGAGATAATAGAAACTGGAATACCATGCAGACGAACGATCCACCGAATATAAATCTTCGCCATCCGCTCCAATGAATAAGTAGTCAATACCAGAATGAAATGGGCTGATTTGGTCAACCGATACACAATCACCCAAATAGCATCATGCTTCCTCAAAGTCCGAGGAAGTCTAACCACAAAGTCCATGGTGATCCGCTCCCACTTCCACTCTGGAAGCTCGATCTGCTGAAGTAACCCTCCCGGTCTCCGATGCTCACATTTGACCTGCGGACAGTTGAGACACTTGGCTACAAACTATGCTATATCCTTCTTCATTCTTCGCCACCAATAGTGCTGCCTCAAATCCTGATACATCTTCGCAGCACCCGGGTGGATGGAATACCGCGAACTATGGGCCTCTGCTAAAATCAACTCCCGAAGCCCATCAACATTGGGCACACAAATCCGACCATGCATCCTCAATACCCCGTCATATCCAATGATCACATCTCTAGCATCACCGTGTTGGACAGTGTCCTTGAGGACAAGTAAACGAGGATCATCGTACTGCCGCTCCCTGATATGATCGAATAAGGAAGACCGAGAAACCACACAAGCTAATACCTAGCAAGACTGAGAAAGATCCGACCTCACGAACTGACTGGCTAAGGACTGAACATCTAAGGCTAGAGGCCTCTCCGCTACATGAAGGTATGCCAAACTCCCTAAACTCTCCGCCAGGTGACTCAAGGCGTCAGCCACCACATTGGCCTTCCCCGGGTGGTATAATATAATGATGTCATAGTCCTTTAGCAACTCTAACCATCTATGCTGGCGCAAATTTAGATCCTTCTACCTGAATATGTGCTGCAAACTCCGGTGGTCAGTATAAATCTCACAAGGCACACCGTACAAATAATGACGCCAGATCTTCAAGGCATGAACAATGCCAGCTAACTCAAGGTCATGGACAGGGTAATTCTTCTCATGTATCTTCAACTGTCTGGACGCGTAGGCAATCACCCTACCGTCCTGCATCAACACCGCTCCAAGGCCAACTCGCGAGGCATCACAATAAACTGTATAAGACCCCGAACCAGTAGGCAATATCAAGATTGGGGCTGTAGTCAAAGCTGTCTTGAGCTTCTGAAAGCTCGCCTCACACTCCTCTGTCCACTGAAATGGAGCACCCTTCTGGGTCAATCTAGTCATAGGGGCTGCAATCGATGAAAATCCCTCCACAAAACGGCGGTAGTAACCTGCCAAGCCAAGGAAACTGCGAATCTCTGTAACTGAGGACGGCCTGGGCCAACTCTGCACGGCCTCTACCTTCTTCAGATCCACTCGAATACCCTCACTCCATACCACATGGCCTAAGATAGCCACAAAACTCAACCAAAACTCACATTTTGAGAACTTTGCATACAACTTCTTCTCTCTCAGGGTCTGAAGCACTGTCCTCAGGTGCTGCTCATAATCTTCCCCACTCCGGGAGTAAACAAGAATATCATTTATGAAAACAATGACGAACGAGTCGAGATATGTCCTGAACTCACTGTGCATCAAATGCATAAATGCTGCGGGGGCATTAGTCAGCCCGAATGACATAACTAGAAACTCGTAATGGCCATACCGAGTCCTGAAAGTAGTCTTCGAGATATCCGGCTCCCGAATCTTCAACTGATGGTAACCTGAGCGCAAATCAATCTTAGAAAATACATGTGCGCCCTGAAGCTGGTCAAATAGATCATCAATACGAGGCAAGGGATAACGGTTCTTCACTGTAACCCTGTTCAACTGGCGATAATCAATACACATGCGCATATAACCATCCTTTTTCTTCACAAACAAGACCGGAGCACCCCAAGGTGAAACACTGGGTCGAATAAAACCCTTATCAAGCAATTCTTGTAACTGATCCTTCAACTCCTTCAACTTAGGAAGAGCCATACGGTACGGAGGAGTGGAAATGGGCTGAGTGCCCGGCAACAAATCAATGCCAAAATCAATGTCCCTATCGGGCGGCATGCCCGAAAGATCAGCTGGAAACACATCGGGATAATCCTGTACCACTGGAACTGAATCAACAGAAGGGGTATCAACACTGACATCTCTCACATAAGCTAAATACGCGGCACACCCCTTATCAACCATACGCTGAGCTCTAAGGAAAGAGATAACTCTACTGGGAGTGTGATATAAGGTACCACTCCAATCAACACGCGGAATACCTGGCATAGCCAGCGTCACGGTCTTGGCGTGACAATCAAGAATAGCATAATGGGGCGACAACCAGTCCATGCCCAAGATAATATCAAAATCCACCATATCGAGTAATAATAAATCCGCACTGGTCTCAAAACCATGAATAGTAACCAAACACGACCGATAAACGCGGTCCACAATAAGAGAATCCCCCACAGGAGTAGAAACATAAACAGGAGAACCCAAGGAATCTCGGGCTATACCCAAATGCGGAGCAAAATAAAAAGACACATAAGAATACGTGGAGCCTGGATCGAATAGAACCGATGCATCTCTATGACAAACCAGTATAATACCTGTATGACAGAATCGGAGGCAACAACCTCGGTACGAGCATGAATAACATAATATCTGGCCTAGCCTGGCCCCCCCCTCGAGGGAGACCTCTACCTCCCCGACCTCCGCCCCTAGCTGGCTGGACATATGGGTAGCAGCTGGAGCTGTGATCATGGCCTGAGAACCCTGTTGAGCATGCTGTGGCTGAAAAGTCTGTAAAGATGCACCCCTAATAAGTCTGGGGCAGTCCCTAACCACATGGCGTGTATCTCCACACTCGAAACAAGCTTTGGGAGGACGTGGCAGCTGTGACTGGCTAGGGCCAGGTCTGCTAGACTGACCTCTGAAAGCACCCCGCGCAGGAGTCGCGCTAGAAACTGGAGGTGTGTAGTAAGGCTCCTGAGGACTGGGTGGAGCTGGGGTACCGCTGGCTGCTGGAAGAGCTGAATGAACTAGGCGGACCATATAACCCCTACCATGTCGACCTGCTGCTGAGGTACGGGCACCAGAGTAGTGGCCCGACTCTCGAGACTTCTTGGCGTCTCTCTCCTCTCGCTCCCTAGCGAGCATACCCTCGATCCTCCTAGCAATGCTCACTACTGCTGATAATGAATGTCCATCTCCAACTCTCGAGCCATGCTAGATCTGATGGGTGGAATAAGACCCTCGATGAACCGGCGAACCCTCTCGCGAACAGTAGCAACCAAAATCGGTGCATGCCCAGCCAATATGGTGTAACGGATAACATACTCTGAAACTGTCATAGCATCTTGGTGCAAATGCTCAAACTCTGCGCGCCATGCGTCCCTGAGGCTCTGAGGAACAAACTCTCTCAGGAACATGTCTGAGAACTGGGTCCAGGTCAGTGAAGCAGCCTCATCTGGACTGTCTAACTCATAGGTGCGCCACCAATCATAGGCGGCTCCGTGAAGCTGGAAGGTAGTAAAGGAAATCCCACTAGATCCGGATATGCCCATAGTGCAAAGAATATGGTGGCACTCCTCTAGAAACTCCAAGGCATCATCTGATGCTAGTCTACTGAATACCGGAGGGTCATACTTCTTGAACCTCTCAAGTCTCCGATGCTCGTCCTTTGAATCAGCTGACCCTTCCTCGGGTTGAAATGGCACTACAGGCGGTACAAGAATGATATCTAGGACCTGCTCCACATGCACTCGCTGCTCAGGAGTGCGGGCGGCGGGAGTTTGTGCTCCTCCCCTAGCCTGAGATGTGGTTGCAGCAAGGGGAAGCAACATTGCCTGAGCTAGAGTGGTGTACATCGATATGAACTGAGCTAATGTCTCCTGAAGGGCTGGAGTAGTAGTGGCAGTAGGCGTGTCAGGTGTCTGGACCTCGGCTGGATTTGTTGGTGGTACCTCGGCGGCAGCTCGCGCAGGTGCTCTTGCTGCACCACGTGCGCGTCCTCGGCCTCTACCTCAGCCCCGACCTCTGACGGCTGCAGTAGGGGGCACGGGCGCCTCATCGTCCTGAGTAGCACGTGTCCTCACCATCTGTGAGAGAATAGAAGACAGAGGTTTAGAACTGATGTCAAAAATATTGCACGACAAGGAAATCAATGAAGTGAAGATTTTTCCTAAATAGTTACATAGCCTCTCGTAGATAAGTATAGACGTCTCCGTACCGATCAACGAGACTCTAATAAACCTGCATGTGCTCCGTGACTCCTATGAACCTAGAGCTCTGATACCAACTTGTCACGACCCCAGTTTGCCCTCCGTGAACATGTCGTGATGGCACCTAGTCCCTATAACTAGGTAAGCCTAACAATGCAGAAAAACAACATAACTTGCGGAATAATTAATTAAAACTAAACAACTAAGGAAAGACTGTATCTAAATATACAACCCAATAATGCGGAAGTCTACAATATCACCCCAAAACCCGGAAACTCACGGGAAACACAGGCTAACAGAAATGAAATACACTGCTCTAACTCCAGAATGTCTAAACAAATGTAAGGAAGGAAAAGCTTTCCACAAAAGCTGGAATAAGATAGAGACTCCTGGTCTGCGGATGCGACAGATGTACCTCGAAGTCTCTGCCTGATCTCTCAACCTCGGGGATAGGGCGCCTGAGTGGAGGTACCTGGATCTGCACATGAAGAACATGCGCAGGAAAGGGCATGAGTACACCATAGCGGTACTCAGTAAGGGCCAAGCCTAACCTCGGTCGGGTAGTGACGAAAAAGGTCAGAGCCCTACTGAGGTTAAACAATATATATATGGATTTACAGTATGAAAACAGACAGTAATAATGAATACAACAGTGAAGCAAGACAGGTCAAACAAGGCAATAAAAAAACACAAGAACAGAGTAAACACGGAATATGAACAACTCGATAACAATAGTAACAATGAGGATCTCCCAAGATACCGTCATGTAGTCCTTTTCTCAACTGTCTAGTGGATCTCCTGGGATACCGTCCCGTAGTCCATCAAATGTGCAGGGGGATCTCCCGGGATACCATCCCGTAGTCCCAAAGTAAATATGTAGGGGGATCTCCCGGGATACCGTCCCGTAGTCCCAAAGTAAATATGCAGGGGGATCTCCCGGGATACCGTCCCGTAGTCCCAAAGTAAATGTGTAGGGGGATCTCCTGGGATACCGTCCTGTAGTCCCAAAGTAAATATGCAGGGGGATCTCCTGGGATACCGTCCCGTAGTCCCAAGGTAAATATACAGGGGGATCTCCCGGGATACCGTCCCGTAGTCCCAAAGTAAATGTGCATGGGGATCTCCCGGGATACCATCCCGTAGTCCCAAAGTAAATATGCAGGGGGATCTCCCGGGATATCATCCCGTAGACCCAAAGTAAATACGCAGCCACAACAAGAAGACATTCAGAAATAGAGTGCAAAAATACAAGGCAACAAGTAGTTCTAGCCTAACATGCTTCACGTAGTACAATTAAAGCAACTCAAGCAAATAGGCAATTCAAGTCAACTAGGCATGCTTTTCTAAACTAACATAGGCTATAATTGCAAGTAGAATAAGGCAGGTAAGAAAGAAACTCAGTCTAAGTACTTAAAGTAAAACCGGATTTTTCAACAATTAGTACAAGTACGCGCTCGTCACCTCACGGTACAAGGCATTCAATTACCAAATATCACATCCTAAGGGGTAAGGTCCCCCACACAAGATTAGACAAGCCACTTACCTCGAACCGGCTCAAAATCAACTCGAAACCACACTTTTGCCACGNGAATTAGGTAAAATAATCAAAATGACCCTCGGGCCCACATCTCGGATTCTGGTAAAAGTTATATTTTCCGGACACGCATTCACTCACGGACTCATTCAACCAGAAACAATCGAAATCTGATGCCAGAAACCCCATAAATTTTCAGAATTTCGGGTTGGGGAAATTTTCATCAATTTCCTATGGTTTCCCCCCATTTTTGATAATTAAACTAAAGAAAACAACGGGGATTAATGGTCTAACAATGAATTAGGATTAGAAAATGTTACCTATGATCCTTCTCTTCAAAACCCACAGAAAATCGCCAATTCTTGAGCCCTTACACGATTTTTAGAATTATGAAATAAACTCTCGAATTTTTGGAATAAAACACACATGGAATTCGCACTTGCGGTTTCAATCACTGCACCTGCGGAAAAAGCATCGCAGGTGCAGAAATCACTTAAGTTACACTGGGGCCGCACCTGCGGTCGTTTGGTCGCGCCTGCGGTCCCGCACCTGCGAAACCCAGGTCGCACCTGCGACCATTGGTCAAATCTTCCCTCCATCGCACCTGCGATCAAGCCCCACGTGCCTGTGAGTCCGCACCTGCGGAAAAAACCTTCGCAGGTGCAAAGACACCAGAAGAGGCCTGGTTTAGTAGTAGCTAAGTCCCAAATTTTCTCCCGTTAAGCATCTGAAACGACTGCGAGGCCCCCGGAACCTCAACCAAACCCACCAACCAACCTTAACACCTTATTTGAACTAGGTAGATCCTTACAAACACGTCTCATAACATCAAAATCATCGATTATGCATAGGTTCAAGCCTAGGAACTTAGGAATATTCTAGAATTCACATCCGATGCCGAAACACGTCTAAACTCATCCGAATGACCTCAAATTTTGCACACAAATCCCAAATGACATGACAGAACTACTGCAACTTCCGAATTCCATTCCGACCCTCGGATAAAAAACTCACTATCGGACTGGAGACTTCGAAAATTCAAACTTCGGCATTTCAAGCCTAAATAAGCTACGGACTTCCAAAATGTTTTCGAACACGCTCCCAACCCCGAAATCACCTAACGGAGCTAACGAAACCATTGGATTTCCATTCCGAGGCTGTCTTCACATTGTTCCGACTACGAGCAACTTTCCAACACTTAAGCTCTCATTTAGGGACTGTGTCCCAAAACTCTCCGAAACTCAAAATCAAACGTCCCAGACATTCAATTTAGCAGAAATAGACTTGGGAAAAATAGTTAATAGGGGATCGGGGCATTAATTCTTAAGACGACCGAACGGGTCGTCACACACCTATCATCAAAGGCATTGATGCTGATAGGTATTCTCAACAACCTTGGAATCCAAGTGCGACACCCTTGCCTATACCCAAGAAGTTTAAAATGACTGACGTTCCCAAATATGATGGAACAACTGACCCACGTGACCATGTGACTGCTTTCACTAATGGGGTAAAAGGCAACGACTTAACAAAACAAGAGATTGAATCAGTCCTTGTCAAAATTGGGGAAACACTTACCAAAGGGGCCCTAACCTGGTATTCTCTTCTCCCTGAAAATTCTATTGACTCTTTTGCTGAGCTTGCAGATTCGTTTATAAAAGCACACATCTGGTGCACAAAAAGTTGAGAAGAGAATGGAAGACATATTCAAAATAAAACAAGGAGACACGGAACTACTCTGTGAGTTTGTAGACTGGTTTCAACGAGAAAGAATGCAGTTACCCAGGGTGCCTGATAATAGGGCAGCCATGGCATTTGCAAGCAACCTAAACGATAAAAGCTCAGAAGCCACGAGACGACTTAAGGAAAGTCTAAGAGAATTCCCCGCTACAACATGGAACGATGTATATAACAGGTATAGTACTAAACTCATAATAGAAGAAGATATCATTGCTCGTTC
>MDKJ01294397.1:0-55006 GCA_005239525.1 Nicotiana knightiana
TCCTATATTACTTGTCGACCACGTACACTTGCGTGTGCATTGGGAAATCAACCAACAGGCCGCTATACGTCCTTTTGTATAGGTCGTTATTGATGATGCTATACCTGGTTGCCTGCATTCGAAGCTTTTTGGCTTCTTTTTTATCATTTGGAAGCACGCCGTCCTACAAATATGTGACAATACGATTGCTCCAGTTCCAAGTTAGGCTTATAGTGCGTACCTCGATTTGATCGATCGATGAGTGGAGGAGAGTGACCACGTTCTTTTCTCCGATTATGCTTTTAGTGGTTGCCGCTAGTTTGGCGAGGCCATTTGCTTTGTTGTTCTACGCTCGAGGTATTTGGTCGAGCTAGCATTCATCGAACTTGGGTAACAACTTTCAGATCTCGGCCCGGTATTTATGTAGCCTTTGTTCCTTGATTTGGAAAGTCCCTGTGACTTGATTAATGACGAGCTATGAGTCGCAGCATAGGACTACTTTTCTTGCTCTGTACTTGAGTGCTAATTTTAATCCTGCAATCACGGCCTCATACTCGGCCTCATTGTTAGTCATATTAGGGCATCTTATGGACTGGCGAATTACTTTGCATGTTAGTACCTCGAGCACGAGTCCCAATCCGGATCAACGCGTTAGACGCGCCATCCGTAAACAGGACCTGTAGGTCGTGCATTTGGGAGGAAGTACGAGCGGCTTTCTTTTCAACTTCGGGTATTATTTTTGCACTGAAGTCAGCGATGAAGTCGGAAAGCACTTGTGACTTTATCATTGTTCGCGGCTGATAGGTTATATCGTGCTCACTCAATTCTATGGCCCATTTGGCCAATCTTCCCGACAGCTCAGGTTTGTGCAGAATACTCCTTAAAGGAAAGGTCGTGACCACTGAAATGGAGTGAAACTGGAAATAAGGTACAAGCTTTCGTGAAGTTACGACCAAAGTCAGGGCTAGCTTCTCGATGTGAGGGTACCTCATTTCGGCATCGACCAAAGTTTTGCTAATATAGTAGATTGGAGATTGCATACCTTTATTTTCTCGGACCAGGACCACACTTACCGCCACATCGACACGGCCAGGTAAATGAGGAGACGTTCCCCAGGTTCCGCCTTAGCGAGAAGCAGGGTCGAAGATAGGTATTCCTTTAGTTCCTTTAAGGCGTCGACACACTCGGAGTTCCATTGGAGTCCATTGTCTTTTTTGAGTACACTGAAAAATTTGTGGCACCTATCAGAGGACCATGAAATGAATCTTAACAGGGCAGCTATATGGTCGGTCAGCTTCTGCACCGGCTTCTTGCTGGTCAGGTTCTCCGGTATTCCTTCTATAGCTTTGATTTGGTCGGGGTTGACCTCAATGCCTCGTTCTAATACTAAGAAGCCAAGAAACTTTCTCGAGGTTACACCGAAGGCGCATTTCTCGGGGTTCAATTTCATGCCATATCGTTTGAGTATGTCGAAGGCCTCCCTCAAATGGTCGACTTGGTCTTCTTTTCTTTTTGACTTAACCAGCATGTGTTCTACGTAGACTTCCATGGTTTTGTCGAGCTGGTCTTTGAATATTTTGGTCACCAACCTCTGATATGTTGCCCCTATATTTTTCAATCCGAACGACATTACCCTGTAGCAGTACGTCCCTTGGTAGGTGATGAAAGTGGTATTTTTCCTGATCTTCTTCCTCCATGAGGATCTGGTTGTAACTCGAATAGGCATCTAGAAAACTTAGTAGCTCGTGCCCGGCTGTTGCGTCGATGAGCTGGTCAATATGGGGCAGTGGGAATGAGTCTTTCGGGTATGCTTTATTTAGATCCATAAAGTCTATGCACATCCGCCATTTCCCGTTCTTCTTTTTTACCATGACCACGCTGGCGACCCATTGGGGATATTTCGACTCTCTGATAGAGCCATTTTCCAGCAATTTTTTGACCTCCTCGCAGACAGCATCATTTATTGTGACATTGAATTTTCGTCTAACTTGTCGTACTGGGGGTAGAATGGGTCGACATTTAATTTATGTGTCACTATCTCCTTTGGGATGCATGGCATATCTGCATGGGAAAAAGTGAATAAGTATGCATTGTTAGCTAAAAATTGATGAAATCTACCTGGTTCTTGGAGTTTGTGACCGATGTAGGCCTTTTTGCTATGGTCCTCTTTGTCGAGTTGCACGGGGTCGAGTTCCTCCACATTTGATCCACTAGCCTCTATGATTTCTTGGTCCCTGATGACACATTTCCCTTCGTCACCACCTGACCTCGACCTCGTTAATTGTTGTGCTTCTTCGCCTTTGTCCTTCAATTGTTGGGTGTATGTGCAATCTTGGGCGATGTGGTAGCATTCTTGGGTCGTGCATTGTTCACCACGGATACTGAATACTACCCACGGGGTGGGAAACTTGACGACTTGGTATAAACTAGAGGGGATGGACCTCACGGAGTGTATCCAATGCCGACCTATGATGGCATTGTACATCGTATCTTAATCCATAATGTGGAACGTAGTTTCCAAAGTAACACCACCGGCCAAAACGGGTAGCGTGAATTATCCGGATGTCCGCTCAACTGCATTGTTAAAACTCGTTAGTGTGATGCAGCGTAGCACTATCCTATCCTCGAGCCTCATTTGTGCGAGAACTCGAGGGTGGATAATGCACGCGTCGTCGACCATAATGCATTTTACGTCAGTATCTGAAATGTGTAAAGTAATAACAAGGGCGTCATAGTGAGGAAAAGTCAAATCGTGGGTATCCGACTCATCAAAGATGATACTTTCTTCGAGGTCGTCATACCGTTCATGAGTGATTGACCGTCTCATCTTGTGGGTGGTCGTGAATTTTACACCGTTGATTGATGCGCCCTCGCCTCCTCTGATGATCATATGGAATGTACGAGCTGGGGAGGGTGGTTTTGGTGGACCCTGATGTTGTTCGCATCCTTGATCGAAGTTTTCCCTTCCTCGGTCGCTCATGAGTTCTTTCAAATGCTTGTGGTGGAGCATGTTCACGACCTCTTGCCTTAAGGAGATGCAGTCTTCGGTCTTGTGACCTCGCTCCTGGTGGAATTCGTAGAGGGTGTTTGACTTTCTAGTGTTTGGGTCGGACTTCATCTTTTGCGGCCACTTCACTTTTGGGCCGAGCTTCTCCAGGGTTTAGACTATTTCTGAAGGAGAAACACAGAAATTATGAGCAGATAGTAATGGAGGCATACCTCTTTCGCTTCGATGAGTCCTTGTTTGTGGCCTGGATGGACCGTCGCCATGACGGGGAGATGGTATGACGGCGGTTCATACATATGGTCGGTGCCTTTCACGGTTGGGCGTGGGCCTGCATGGTCCCGTCTGTTATCATTTCTGCGATCCTTCCTCGACTCTATTAGGACTGAGGTCAACCGTTGAGTTAGCCCGTTGAGTTCGTCCTCGTCGGCTCGTACTTCAGCATAGTAGGTGTTGTGTATCTCGTCCCAAGTGGTTGGGGGGTATTTCATGAGTCGGCTTAGCAATTTTCTAGTCGCCCTCGAGCCGCTCCTATTTAACCCATTTTGGAAAGCTTCTACCGCCATCCCCTCTGATACATTTAGGAGAGTCATTCTCACACGGTTGAATCGGGCGAGGAAGTCCCTTAGTCTTTCATCGGGTGACTGTTTGATGGAGAATATGTCGTTCACCCTCGCTTCTGCTTTCTTAGCCCTAGCATGGGCAGTGACAAACTTGTCGCCCATCTCCTCGAACGTTTCTATGGAACGTGCAGATAATTGTGAGTACCAAGTTAGCGCTCCCCGGGTGAGGGTTTCACCAAACTTCTTCAGCAATATGGAAGACACGTGTTCTTTGACGAGGTCGTTGCCTTTTACTGCGGTGACATAGTGGGTCACATGATCCTCAGGGTCCGTCGTACCATCATATATCTCGCTTTGGTAAGAGCTTTGGGGCGGCCGGTATTTTGTCTACCCTTTCTTGGTGCTCTTTTATTTGGTTGCGGAGCATTTTGTTCTCGTTTTCCACCTCCTCCATCTTTCTCAAAATGGCTATGAGGGTGTCGCTACCTGCATCATTAACGTTGTGAGAAATACCTATTACAGGAGGAAGGTTGTGTTGCTCATCTGTCGCTGGTGCAACACAAACTCTCGCATTTTCTTTGTTCGCCCTTTGGGTGGGTTTGTTGAGTATACTAGTCAGCGTGCTTGTTAACCACGCTTCGAGCATCTTTTTCACTACTGGTGGCACCTTTTCTATTGTGGATTTAGAGGCCCCCTTTTCCGTATGAGGTTGTGTCGCTGCCGTGAGGGAAGGGTGAACCACTCCGCCTGGTGGAGGTGTTTGGTGTCACGTTCTCCTTGTCCATTCCAGTGACCTCATTGATGGAGCTTAGGAGGTTGGTAGCAAGACCGACTACTGCTTTCATTCTTTCCTCTCCATTACATGCCATGTTAGACTATGCACGCGGGGAAAGACGAGATTTTGTGTTTTTTTTTTAAAAAATCTGAAAGAAACTAAAACTTTGACTAGGAAATCCCCACAGACGGCGCCAAATTGTTTGACCAAAAAATGATAATCCTTGGTTAAACTAATTAATCAGTTATTAAGAAGATTCAATCCTAGTTAAAGCTAATAACTCCAGATCTTAGATGAATAATGTAAATAGTGATACAGCAGAATAAATACATTATCAATGAATGTGTCCAGATGCGGTAGTATGCAAGAAACACCATGTATTTAAATAACATTAAATGGTAATAAATGTAAATAAGGAGGAAGATTCACCCAATATTGAATAGGGTGAAGGATTCCTTTCTCTAACAATGATGAATGACAAGAATATGAGAGAATATTGCGCACTTTCTTGGATCTGATGGAAATGACAATAGATAATCCACAAAAGGTTGAATCTCTTCAAAAGTAGTTCTTTGTATTTTTCATGAGAGCTTATCTTTTTACAAGTGTTTTTATCATATAGAATCTTCTCCCATTTTCCCTCATCTTTCCTTATATTTATATGGGATATTCCCAAATAACCCTAAAGTACAATCAGAGAGAATATTCGAATATTCCCTCTGAAGATACCAGTACAAAACTAGTAGTTATTCCTAACTTTACTACTCGACCTCGGCAGTGACTAGTCGCTAGGCTGTTTGGTTCATTCGATCACTGGTCGGCCTCGATCACACCACTCGTAATGGTTTGCAAGTCGCTCTTAACATCCTTTTCTACACGACTCGATCCTCAATATGATTTTGACACATACAATTTCCAGTTTTCTTTGAAACATTTGAATTGGAAACGACACAATTAAGCAAGTGAAAGACTTCGTCATTTGAGTTCCCTCTACAATTAATTGATAACTGTCACAGTAAATATACCTTTAATTTTAATTTTGAATAATGAAGATATAATGTCGCTCTTGTATATATGCTAATGTAAGAATGGAGGAGAGATAGACTCCACCCGAGAAATGAATTATTGCGAATTTACGCATACCGAAGCAACCGAAAGATGAAAAATAGGACGTTGACATTAAGCCACTCTAAGGGACACGATATGATGTCTTTGTTAGGTGTTTTACTTATTTTCTTATCATATTGGATTTTACTATCAGTTGAAGAAAAGGGTAACATATTTATTATAATAGATTTTTTTTTGTAAAGAGGAAATTATAAATCTCTCATACTTGACTAGTACATTTTCTTACAGAAAAAGGTTTGGACTTCTATAAATAGAGGATTCTTCTTTCTGATTCAGTAGTATCTACAATGTAGCCATAAGAGGTTTGGGAGTCGTGTTTAGGGGGTAACTTTGCGGACAAGTGTTAGTGTGTCACTTGTGTTTGCCTCTTCGTGAGGTTGTGCTTTCAATATTTTGTACTCTCTTCATATATAGTGGATTACTCATCTTCCCCCGTAGACGTAGGTCAATTGACCGAACCACGAAAAATATTTATGTCTCTTTTAGTATTTTCTCTTCCATTATCTCATTTATCATCGTCCAATTATTATGTTACTAGTTTTCGCATGACACCTAATTTTTTTCGATGTTAACCGTCTTCAAGTCATTATAGTAGTCGAATAGAGTCTGAATGGTTAATTTTAGAACTATAGAAGTAAGAACTTAGAGATCCAGGTCTGAATACTGGCAAATAATATTCAGTGTGATCCCTTTGATTCGCTGTTAGTTGACAAAATTGCTTGACACTAGTATGTGTAGCATGTGGAATCGGCAAACTGATACATCTCATTCCCACTTTCGATTAATGGCAAAGGTCCACAGTATTATTTAAACATTAGGATGCATATGCACTTATTGTTGATGATAAAAATCCACTTGAAGAAAGAGAACAACAGAGATGCATATCAACTATGTACGAAACAACGAAACCAAATTGATACGAAAAAATCTTGATAAATAAACAAATAAGTTTATTCACATGATGATCACAAATATAAAAACAAATTAATTGATCTATTTCAGAGTCTTTGTAAACTTTTAGATGTTGACACTTGACTAGCAAAAATGCGATTCTTAAACGGTAAAGGCTTAAAAATACCATTTAACTTTCAGAAATGGTCTATTTATGCTATCCGTTAAGAAAATGTTCATTTCATGTCACTGCCGTTACACATTTGGCTCACCTATGCCATTATTGAACTAACGGCACAATTTCATTCTTTTTTCAAAAATTAACGGTGAGTGACATAGTGAGCCAAAGGTGTAACGACAGTGGTATGAAATAAGCATTTTTTTAACGGATGAAATGGATAAATCACTTCTGAAAGTTGAGTGGTACTTTTAAGCTTTTTCCGACTCTTAGATAGATTTAAAATATGTCTAAGGAAACAAAGGTTTAATAATGATTATAGTGGCATATTAAAAGGGGACAAAAGAGAGAAAAAAAATTCAAGATTTCGGTTTACAAAGGTTCTAGGTAACCCTTTTTACCATTCATAGCGACAAAATTGAAGATGGATACTAGAATCCTAGTCTTTGACACATTGTGTTAATCAATTGCGATCTAATGGAACATTTTCAACTTATGAAGGCACCACGTGTCTTTTATAAATGCATTTAACACTTAATCATGATTAATTGAGTATGTATTTTCACTTTAACCTTTACCTGCTAAAATTAAGTTGTTTGATTAGGTAAAATACTGAGTACTGGTAAGTATTTACCTATCCAATAGCCTCTAATAATTTAGTTTAAATTATCACAATTGTTACAAGAAACAAAGAGTAGGTAAATGCATTATTATGTGGACAGGAGGATTTCAAGAGTGGTGAGTCTCAAAAAACCCTTTTAAGATTCTCCTTTAGTCACAAAATTCTCACTTTGCTTGCGCCTTCCAAACAAGAAAACCGAGCAAAAAGTGTATTATGAGGAAGAAAGAGGGCAGTAGAAAATGACAAAATGCAGCCAACTAACGAACCTGCAAAAAGGAAAACTCCCTACAATTTCCACACCCTACAGAATGGCGGCATGTAGACTCATTAATTACCCTTTTAATTCCTTAACCTACTCCATTAACGGCTGCTAATCAGTAAGTATATCTCATGCCATGTGAGTGACCGTTGAAAGTTCAACTAATTCGTTAATTAATTCATTCGCACTTGTGCACGCGGCGCCATCACGCGTTTCCGCTCTCCCCTTCGTCTACTTTATAAATACACTGTCCTCTATAGATCCGAATTTCGAAAAATCGTTTACTGTTGACGTAAGTTTCTTTCTGATTCTGCCGAATATTTGCATACGCAGGACAATCCAAATACTTTTCTTTCACAGGTATATCTTCTTTTTCTTTCTTCTGTCAATTCTCATTCGAATTTCATTGCTTCGCCTTCTTCTTCTATAGTTTAATTTAATCGAATTGAACGAGGTCAACCTCTTTGCCTTGTTGATCGTCGTTTCCTAACTGAATTATGTATACAAGTGTACGAATTTCGCTTTATCGTAGTCAAAGTGAATGTCAACGTCGACGACTGGTTATGTTTTGAATTGTAAATGTATGAACAAATTTGACTAGTCGATATGAGGATTCATCAGTGTTTTCTGCACGATACATATTTGTCGAAAATCCTCTTACGGCCTTTGAACAGAGTAATTTTCATCATATATGTGTTTTTCTGATTTTTTTTATTTTTTTTATTATTATTTCTTTTTTTCTTTTTTTTTTGGTATTTTGCTTGTTTTTTGAGTAATTTATTTGTTAATAATGCCGCTGCAGGTAGAGCTAATGGCGAATTCTGAGTCCGAGCTCAATGACAACATACATAGAGACTTTTATATTCCTACCTATATACTTGCACCGGATGCTCCAAATAAGAGTAGGCATATAGGTTTACCTGATAATGTACCTACATGCCCTGTGCTAGTGTTTGTTAATTCTAAAAGCGGAGGTCAACTTGGAGGAGAACTTCTTCGTACATTTCGCCATCTTCTTAACAAATATCAGGTACTTGAGCTGTTTCCTTTGGTTCACATATGCGAAAGAAATAACTGCAAAATATTTTTTAATACCAGATAGACTTGTCTGGGATTGAGATATAGTTGATTTATTACTTGATTGAAGTCCGGACTTCTTTGTTAACATTTCAGGTTTTTGATTTGGGAGAAGAAGCTCCTGATAGTGTTTTAGGTAGAGTGTACTTGAATATAGAAAAGCTGAAGAGTGGTGGTGATCAATTTGCTGCCAAAACTGAAGAGAGAATGAGATTAATTGTGAGTTGAATTCCTTCAGTTGGTTCATGATTCAACAGTTTTTTCGCGTAACTTCACCAGACGGCCAGATGATTATTTTCCAGCACAAAGTACTGACATTGAATTTTATATTTAGGTTGCAGGTGGAGATGGCACAGCTGGCTGGCTTCTTGGAGTTG
This sequence comes from Nicotiana knightiana, assembly GCA_005239525.1. Lineage (NCBI taxonomy): Eukaryota > Viridiplantae > Streptophyta > Magnoliopsida > Solanales > Solanaceae > Nicotiana > Nicotiana knightiana. Next base: position 8,854 of record MDKJ01294397.1, read on the forward strand.
TATCCGATCTCAAACTATCTCAGCCTCCACCAATTGCTACAGTGCCTTTGGGAACTGGAAATAACCTTCCATTTGCTTTTGGCTGGGTATGGATCTGTGGAGGAAACTGTTGACTCACTAGATATTTGATGGATATATTTTCCTGTAAATTGTAGCAGTTAATATAGCGGTGCAAAAGCTCTAGATTTGCCAACCTGGTGCCTCACTATGCAATTTGTTTCCTAGTATTAGTTATAATATGTTGAGATTATCTATAAACAACATGAAATCCTAGCATAAAAAAAATCTGCTCATAAACATGTTCATTTGGTTAGTAGCTAGAGCAAACGTCTTTTATCTTCTATGAGATACATTAGCGTGCCTGCAGTTATGAGAAAGATACTTTATGTGATGTGCAGTTTTGGTGATTGACAGGGAAAGAAGAATCCAGGAACCGACCTTAACTCCGTCATCTCATTTTTGAAGCAAGTAATGAATGCAAAAGAAATGAAGATGGACAGGTACTCTTGTTAGTTCATATGCGATATTGCAGTCTGTCTGTGATATTCTCAGTTGAATGTTGATCGCATGATGATCAAGTATTAATTCTTTGTTCAAGCTTCTTGGCAGTGTTACAAGCTGAATTGTATCGTCTATCTCAAATTGTATATCTTGTTTTTTGCATTATTGAGTATGGGAGCTTGTAATAAATAGTTAACTCAAATGCAGACATTAGTGACAGTGTGACACTACATGCTGTTATCTTTTTCTTGAATCAAAAGTAAAGAAATAAAATGTCAACAAATGCGAAAGTGGGCCGGATTAACCTTTTTATTTAAATAGCATTTGGATCTTCCTTAGAAATCTTTCATTTCAAGCAAAACGGAAAATATTTTCAGGTCTCTAGCTAGTCAAGGAATATAATAGTTTAGTTGGTGAAGTTGTGAAAGCTCTAAGTTATACTTAAAGAGATTTTCAACAGCATAACATGCTCTTAACGTGCAATCTTCCATTTTTTATTGGATCAAAATTTTATCTGCAGTGAAGAAAAGAGTTCCAAAGCATGCAAATACATTCAATTTTTTGTGCTTGGCATCCAATATTGGTAAAGTGAACACATTTTCACAAATACTGTTTCTTGTGATAATTGACCTACTTACTTTAACATGAACATTAATTTTTGTATAAATTAGTCCAAGGTCTTCTTGTTTATTGTACACAACCATAATAACCTCTTCTAAAACTATAGGAAGTTCAAGCTTTTGGAAACCTCTATTAAGGTTCTATCCAACCCTCTTAGTATGGCATACATATTCTGATTGCTCACACTTCTTAGTATTATACCTCAACTTCATAGTAAAATTGGCGCATCATGACTGCTTATTCTCAACCAACTGGTGTTAAGAAATTTGCTTTATGCAGTTGGCACATTCTTATGAGGATGAGAGCACCAAAAGGTGGTTCTTGTGATCCTATTGCACCGCTTGAATTGCCTCATTCTTTGCATGCATTTCACCGGGTTTCTCCATCTGATGAACTGAATGTGGTAAGACTTCCTTATCTATTAAAATAAATTTGTCTCCTCTAAGATGAACACACACTTTTATGCAGACTAGCTCCATCTCTTATATCTGCATAAGTTCCTCACCACTTGTATTCTTTTTTTTGTGTTTTATTCTTTGCTGATAGTATACTAAACCTGGTTCTGCTTGTGTAAAGTCCTGCTCCATCATAGATTTAGGTGTCACTTTTAAGTCTTTTCTTAATTGAAATTGGTCATTACTTCTTATATAGGAGTTAAGTGACATGAAAAGGATTCTAAATTAGTATAACGTAATCATTTCAATAATTTATTCATTATGTATATGATACTCTCGACTTTCAACAATAACATGATTTTAAAGAATATTTTATAGCATGAGTTTACTTGCTTTGGAAAAAAAAGTTCTAAAAAATCACCATAATTGTAGAAAGTTGCTAGAATAGTGTCTCAGAAATAGTGAAACAATCATTTTTGACATAATGTTTGACTTTCAGCACTTTACACATATATAAAGGTATGCGTCTTCAAATTGAAAAACGGATATGGTTGAATAGAGATCAACATTGTTAATCGTCTGGAGTACATATTCTCTGACATTTTTGGACGTTATTCATTGCATTAAGTTTTTCAAGCATAATCTTCCAAGAGAAGAAAATTAGAGAATTTACCATGCTGATCTGAACGCTATTTAAAAGACTAATACATATGTAAAAGAATCAGTATCTTTTTCAAGTATCTTCTCTGCATTCATTAAATTTATTACTTTACCATGGAGTTTCCTTGTGTATTTTCTTGTAGTTGTATAATCATATGAAGTCCAGGGTGGGGCATGTTCTGATGAGATTTCCGTTTTGAGTTCCCATTTTCAATGCATTCACATTGATTAAGAACAAAAAGTGAACATGTGTATATGTCTATCAGTATACATGCATACATCTCTATCAACATGAATGTGCAATGTCTGGCTTTGGAATTATAAATTTCTTAGCTTGGTCTGTTTCAAAGTGTTACCCTGTCGGATGAAGAGGATAACTGCTTTCTCTTTTTGACCTAATAAATACAGGAAGGTTTCCATACATTCCGTGGAGGTTTTTGGAATTACTTCAGCATGGGTAAGTGCATATTCTTCTGATTTGGAATTAAATTCTGTATAGCCATTTAACATCTTCACTTTTGTAAGCCCAGTACAACAATATCGTATAGAATAAGGTAGGATGGATAATTAATACCTTTATAAATGATTGAGCAGCTGTATATCAAATAGAAAAATAATCTAAACACCGACGGCAATAAGTTGAGTAGTTCAAGATTTTTAATAAACCCTCTGAATGTTCTTTTATACCTGATGTTTATATCTCTAACCCCCGCCTACACGTGTTATTCGATTCTGGAGTTCACAAGTGGACTTAAAATTGGAATTACAAGTGCAAGAATGCGCGTATCAAACCTAATCTAGGGACTTATTGTAAGGGGCCCTTATTTATGGAATGAGTAATGTGGTGAAGGACAGCTTAGGTACTGAAGACCTACAATCTTTTGGAATCAAGCGGACTTAAATTAGTACATAACACAATGGAAGCATTCGTATATGCTAATTTCAATAGTTGGGATTAAGGCTTAGTTGTTGTTACAATTACATTAGCTCCGAGTAGGTATGAACGTGGGCTTTATAACTTCTAATTTTAGGAAACTTCTACTTTGCCTTAACATACTAATTTAGAATGAAATGAGCGGAACCAATAGAGGATTCATGTAGCCCACTCCACCTAGTTCAGAATTGAGGTATAGTTGATACTGATAGATATAGAAAGCTTCTACTGAGTTTGGTCTCTCATTTTTCCCCCTCTGTAAATCAATTATTAGTTTGACTGTTAGTTCTGAGTTAATTTACCAGGTAGGTGTTTTAAATACCCATATTTGCCTCATCTTAATTCTTATATCAAAGTTGAGCCGACAAATTTCATTCTAGAGAAAGTCACTCCTCCAGAATCTTTTCATAGTATAAATACTTTAAAAGAAAAAACAGAAAGGAGGTCCTTCAAATTACAGCACGACCCAATAGATGTTTACCAGAAGCAATATTAATTTGGCCTGTATTAGTAATTGATTTTCGTGAATGACAATAATAGGATGACTAGGATCATAGAATTCTCATAGACATAAAACAAAATGTCTCTGGGTATGTGTCTTAACCTATAAAGACTATGATCTGAAGTTATTTCTTTGCTTGTGCTATTATTCATCTAATACTACATCTAACAGTTATTCTCTGTTAACAGGGATGGATGCACAAGTATCTTATGCATTTCACTCAGAGCGAAAAATGAACCCAGAGAAATTCAAAAACCAACTTGTCAATCAGGTAGTAAAGTGAATGAAAAAAATAAAGATGATACTGGTTCTAGTCTTATGCTTATGGACCTTTTAGTTTTGCTTCTATCTAGAAGAGAAACAAGTTTATTCTCAAGTTAATGACTGCTCCAGCTTTACGATCTCCGCTGTTGAGGAAGATGAGAATATATGATAGATCAAAGAAAACTACCATGTATTGCATCGTTTCTTGATTTACGTTCCATAGACCCTCCTAAAAAACCTAGTGTATCCAATCTGCGGAAACTACGCAAAACGTGTTATTTCCTCCCTATTTTCTGAGATAAGCGTCTAATGCTTCTTATTGATTTTTAGTTTGTTTATGTATATCTGCCTCGAACTATTCTTGAAGCCTAAAGCACTTCTAAATTTGTCCACTAGGCTAACGTTTCAAAATATACACAAGTATGGGCTTGTCCTAAAGTCATATGAGTACCTACGCTTGGATGCTAATTGCTACAGTGTGAGAAACTGATTAAGGTCCATCCTAGTTGGTTTTGTTTTTCCTACCTTAATTACGTTGACAGAGGAAGTAGGTGGTAGTATGCTTACTAGGATATAGGAACATCTGTGAGAAAACTAAGATATATGATGCTTTTGCCTACTGGTGGCATGTCGTTTCATTTCATCATTATACTTTGTCCTTCTTAAATTGATTATGCCTCTGGCAACTATTCTTCAGAATCTCATCTTCTTCTTTTTCCCAACACTTTCCCTGGGAATTAATATCATAATTCCAGTCATCCACCTTATCTTAGGTGGTACATGCCATTGCTTCTCGAGATCAATATTAGTAATAGGTCTCATTGCTTGGTAATTGGTATCTCTATGGCTGTGGCTTTTAAGTCACTAGATTATGCTCGGTATCTCTAAAGAAATAATTGGCATATGATTAGAGGGAGCATTTGCTTACTTTGAGAGTTTATTCATTAGCAGGAAAAAACAGAAGGATAATCTAGTGAATTAGTAACCAAAACTATTATGGTTGGGAACTACATTTAGTAATTTGCTTTAATATGGAACTCTCATGAATGATAGTTGTGTTGATGCCTCAAGTATATGGGGCAAATTTCGGCTCTTGGAGGTTGATCAGTTATAATTATGTTCACTTTTTGTTACGTAATTAAGGACATATTCTACCATTCTACTTCGTTCCCTGGCCCTAACGATAATGGTGTACAGTAAAGCAATTTGCAATGACTGGTACTGAAGATAATGACACTATTAGGTTCCTGAGAAAACATAACAGTTTATGATTTCCAACCATGTTAAATTTTTTGCTAGGAATTTAATGACTAAATAGATTTCAAGGTTTCTCTATCCTAAGTCAAATGTAGTGATTTTGCCTCTTTTGTTCTTGAGGTAGTGTTACAGCATCTCTTAGAATTCTGTAGATGATCCAATTTACCTGAGATTATCTATTGTTTCAGAGTAGATACTAGATAGTATTTGAAAGGATGCCTAATGCTAATTTTTCTTGCTCCATAGAGTGCATATTTAAAGCTAGGATGTACACAAGGATGGTTTTTTGCCCCTCTCGTTCATCCTTCTTCGAGGTGAGTCTGCAGTGTAGTTTTTGTATATATAACTCCTTCCAAATCTTAATTTTTTTTAAAAAGAAAGAAACTGTGTTCTTTTTTGTGGAAGCTTCACCTCCTTGAAGGCATGAGGCACGCAACACCTAATTATCTTTTCAACAGATAAATGAAAACTGGAATAATCATCATAGTTTAGACTCCCGAGACTGACATATTCACTTCTATAATTTCGTCCAGATTGTCAAAAGCATGTCTTGTAATCTTTTATTCAATTCAAATCCTTGCTCTTATGCGCTAACTTTAAATATCCATGTAAATTTGCTTGAATCTTTTTGACGGATACATGAAAAGTAGGAATTTTGTAACTTGATGATTGCTCTTGGTAACTTAGTGAGATATCCCTCTTTTCTGCTTTAAATTTCTTTTCTTTTTAGGCCATCTTAAAATAGTGTAATTTCTTCCAGAAAACATGTTTTTTTAACAGAGTAGAGTAGTTTATCAATATAATGGTTAGCTAACTGTTAGCAATTCCTCTCCTAAATTTACACAAGTTGATTGTTCCTATATACATGACAATGTCAGAAAACTTGAAGTCTTGCATTATTCCCCTTGCCCGGTAAACCATGACAATAACTTGGAATAGAATGAGATAACTAAATTGTGCAGCTGTCATTAGTTTCCAACCAGCATTTTTCCCATTTATAATTTGTGTCACAAGACAGTTAAACTTAATTACTTCTGGATTGAATGTTTCACTATCATCTCTTATGATGGTACAACTATGAGAATTTACTGATTTCCGTTAGCTGCTAATTTTGGTTTACTGCAGGAACATAGCTCAACTGACTAAGGTTAAGATAATGAAAAAGCAGGGTGAATGGCAAGACCTTAACATCCCTCACAGGTAGTATTAGTTACTTGTAGCATAGGAACCTTAAATGACGACTTGACAATTTACTTTTCTGCTTTATTCTTCAAAATAGAACATTTTGGCTGTTTTGCTGTAACCTATTTGTGGTTGCATTACTGCTTTTATCATGCTTAATGAAGTTGGTTCCTGACGAACAACCTACTGACGAGTTTACTAGTTGTAACTGTTCTTTTTCTTTGTTGTCCAGTGTCAGGTCAATCGTATGCCTCAACTTGCCTAGCTTTTCCGGTGGACTAAATCCTTGGGGAACACCGAATAACAACAAACGCCGATATGTATGTTATTCCAAAAAAAAAAAAATCCTCCAATTTGCCCCTTTTTCTGTTTCCTTGACTGTTTATGGCTATAGTTTATCTCTTCTCTTCTCTTCGCATTCGGTATTCTGTTAGGGGTTGAGGGGAGCCGGAGGGGGTTATCTACCAGCATCCGGTGTTTACACCAAATCAATGTACTTTATCATGTTTAGGTAATGAATGAGTTGAAAATCCACATTTCATATTTAGGTGATAAAAGAGTAAGCGGCAGACACATATCATGTTATTACTGGGCTGACATAAACACCGGATGCGGATAAATTTTTACCATTATTTATTTCTTGAAGTTTTTTATTTCTATTTGTAGTTATATTGACGTGCGTATATTTCTTCATTGGACAGAGGGACTTGACTCCTCCATTTGTAGACGATGGCCTTCTTGAGGTTGTTGGATTCAGAGATGCTTGGCACGGATTAGTCCTTCTTGCTCCAAAAGGACATGGGACTCGTCTTGCCCAGGTTAGGAATAAATTATGGTTATTACACATATTTGCGTGAAATATTGTATGCCGACCGATGAGAAGTTGTGATACTACTAGTGATGAAATGTTTTTGGTTGAAGATTGTTAAATGAATATAGCGGGACAGGACTTCAAAAAATTGAGCTGATAGAGTAATCCAACAACTTTTTATTCATCCTAAAAACTGAGCTGCTCCTATTTGTAGGCACATAGAATCCGATTTGAGTTTCACAAGGGTGCAGCCGACCATACATTTATGAGGATAGATGGGGAACCCTGGAAGCAACCCCTACCTGAAGATGATGACACCGTTGTGGTAGAAATTTCTCATCTTGGCCAGGTTAAGATGCTTGCTACTCGTGACTGCAGAGCCAAAAGTATACACGATCCCTCAAGTCATTTCAATCATGAAGCTGACGATGTTGATAGTGATGACGAAAACTCGGTCGATGAAGGAAGGAGGAAATTTGGGGCAGCAGACACTTTCAGAATTCCAGATGAGGTCGATGTTTCTCGTCTCAGTTAATTTCATAATTCCTCTTTGGTTTCAGCTACCTCTGTGTTCCATTTGCTGTATAGGAGACAAGGATGCCATTCCTTTTGCTGTATAGGAGACAAAAAGATGCGCCATGTCGTATTTTAAACGACATTCATATTTTAGAGGTTTTGATAGAAAATTTCCTGACCAATTGTTTGTGGTGTAAAGGAGCAACTTTAACGACTTTAGTATGATTAAGGAGTCGCTTGAAATGATCCATCTAGCTTTATATGCCAATTTCTTTTAACCGAGCATTATTTGACTTTTAAACTAGCATTCTCTACCAAAAGCGACAGATCGGGAATCTCATTCAAAGATGCAAGTTTGAATGGAGCATGTGTCTCGGGGATACTTGCTTCTACTCAATCTAAAGTCGGAGTATGACGACACATATTATAGCGTCATTTCAGTCAAAAATTTCTGTATCACTGTAAATGGGACGGTCTCAAAAATGTGAGTATTATCTTGAAGTAGACGTTGTAACATTTCAAGATTTAAGACAATTGTGTACACCTTAAGCAACTAACAAATTTAACTCCCAACCTAAGATTTTGCCTAACTTAATTAAGAACGTGTCTTTAGAAAAACACAAATGGAACAATCAAATAACTGACGAAGTTCTCTAAAGTATAAATAAAAGCCCTAACCTCCGAGGATAAGGTGGCAGATATAATTATTATTTTACCTTCACAAATTTTCTGCAAGTATACATAAAACCCCTAATCTCCGAGGATAAGGTGGCAGATATAATTACTATTTAACCTTCACAAATATTCTGCAAGTATGAATACGCACCCACTTGAAGAGCTATCTCTACATTGTGAATTGTTACAGTAGAGTTCATCTGATTTTATCAGTACTCTGATAATCAACAAGCATTAGTTTGCCAACTAAAATGTATAGATAGTTGAAACAAAAGCAGAACCAAAGAAAATGAGAAGCATGACTGCTGAGCAAATCTTGATTTTTTTCACTACTCAGAGGTTTTATCTACAAATATAATAGAGATAGTTGCAACAATAAAGCTATTCTGTTTAACCAGAAAATAATGAACATTGGGATATACCTCAATTGCTGTAATAACAAAACATTGAACGTAACTTCGATTTTCTAATATAACTTGCCTGAGCTTTGGAGACTGAACTCTATCATACATGGACTGTTTCATTAGTGAAACAAGTCAATGAGGTCCAAGCAGGAGGACAAAATGATCTTTGCCTTACCTCCCCGCATATTGGTAATCTCCCAAGCATTTTGTGACAGCCTCATTGGCCTTCTGAGATTCCCTTTCTCCTCTTTTCTTCTTCTCCCTAAACAACATTGTAAATTTGAGATTAAATGATAAGAGTATTTTCACCAGTCAAAGTCTTGATTGAACATATTTTGCACTATTCCAAAATGCATGTGAAGAATGTAAACGATGAAGAGAAAGAAGAAGTTTTTCTTCCTGGGGTGGGTTTGTTTTTTCTTTTTCTTTTTTTTTTTTTTTTTTTTTTTTTTTTTTTTTTTTTTTTTTTTTTTTTTTTTTTTTTGGGGAGGGGGAGAGGATAAATAGCGCAAAAATAAGAGAATAAACATGGATTTCAGGCAGATTATATTAAAACATCGTTAGAGCTCATCCAAGAAGCATGCAAGAGAAGAAAGCAGCTTAATATTTTTCAGAAAACAGCTAGAGAAAGGATACGAATGAGTGTCAAACCAAGAAAGAAAAAGAAACTCTAACCTTTCCACGTATTCCTTCAACAGCTCTTTAGCCTGAACCAGCTTGGAGAGCAAATTGCGATAAACATCAAGGTCCCTATCCACACTTTTCTTGTCTATATTCAGTGAAGCACAAAGCTGCCATGCCAATTTCACAAGTCAACAATATGTTCACCTCCAAGTCCGTTGCAGTTTCAAACAATTGACTTTTTCTTTTCTTTTTCTTCTTTTGACTCGAGATTTTCTTAAGTTTCAATTGTTTTCTTCTTTTTGCTTACTAGCACGAATCTCTTGAAAAATACCCTAAAGAGCTTGATACGAAGAGTATAACAAGGAACTCAAACTAAAGGAGAGCTTTCATATTAGCATTCTTGTCGTACAGCATATTCATGAAGGAAAGAAAAGCAGTTGTGCTATAATCAACAAAGTACAGGGAAATCTCATTTTTGTTACACATTGAGGGTTAACTGAAACCTTTTACTTTCTCGTGCAGGTTAATCAAAATTATCAGTCTCATGGGAGGAAGCCTAGACTATAGGGGCTATTAAGGAAATTGCTTGCTTTTCGTTCAGAGAGACCTTGAATTTCATCTTTAATGGAGGATAATGTTGAAGATGAGAAAAAAGATTTGAGCTTTTCTTTGTTTTCCTTTTCTTTTTCCTCTTTAGCGATGGATGTAACTGTTTGTGAAGATCATTATCTAACAATCACACATTTGTTGATTCATGAAGTGCAATCAAGAAATGCTAGCATTGGTAGGTGATTTAAAGTGACAGAGAGAGATGGTAGAACTCCGGAAGGCTGGACATCCACAACCTCAGTGAAAGACTAGCTAAAGACTGATATTTCTGTTACAATCCCAGGGGTATCAAAGACTGGTTAAATCCATCCAACAACTTGCATAGAAATGTCAATAACACAAAGAGTTCCAATTTGAACAATTTTGGCCATTAATCCATGAGCTTTTCCTTGTTCTATGACGAGTGCCGTCAGTGTCTCTTTCTCAAAGATTTCCTGAGAACTCATACCTTGGACTTCAAAAAACACTTCCCCGTAACCATCTTTTATATAGCATAGATTTCAATGCTCTTTCAAGTAAAATTTATACAGTTCCTGATACTAAATGGTAATTTTAGCCCATACACTACACAGGTATGATTTTACCTTACATCGTAACTTCACCATGTAAGATCCTAAACACTTTTGTTTAATGATTCACATTTACTTTTTCTGTGATCCGTAGCTCTCATGGGCGTTCATCTTTTTCATAAATATAAAATTGTCAAGATGAAATAGAAACAGAGAAAATGGGCAAGGTAACTGAAAGGATTATAAATGTGAATTCAGTTAACAAAAAGTGTCCAAAGTAAGAGTGAATTATTTTCATCAAAAATCAAAATAAGTCCAGTCCACCGAGTTCCTCCAATATAAATTGCAACTCTGAGATCTCGGGTGAGCTTCAGCGCCTTTCTGTTCAATCTCTTTAAACTCAATTTGGTTCATTACTGAAGTATTCATGTTAAATCACTCAATTCATAACCAACTATATTGAGCAAAACCTCAACTACGAATGATAAACATGCTGAAGGCGTATCTTCTGATCGTTTAAGAAACTTAACTTTGAATGGTGAAAAGTGTTTTATGGTAAACTTTCTTGGTATCAAACAGTGGGAATTGGCTTCAGGCTTCGTACAAAGACAAAAGAAGAAGATTGCACCTGAACTTTCACAAAAGGGCGCAAAGACATGGCCAGAGTTTGAAGAATTTAGCAGCAAACAGTCCGATTGGGAAATGCTGTTGCTAATGGCTGGGGATTTACCTGAAGCAAATAGCAATGGAAGAGTACCTCCGCTGATCCTTTTGCTACTAACAGACATTAATATCAGATCAATTAAAACTCATGACAGGGGAAGAAGAGTGTAATTTGCTTCAGATTAAAGCAGAGAAGGAAATTGCACACCAGATGTCAGAATACTAAGCGAAAATCACTAAATCAGAGGCCTGGACATGTCTAATTTGAGGCAAGGTAGAAGGTGTAGCCCCGACGGGAAATGAGTGAGGAAATGATCCTTCTTTTTCCCAAGACTTCTCTCCAATTCTCCGACTGGTTTCTATTCATTTCCTTTGCTCTGTTTGATATAAGCCAGAATGATAATGTAGGTTTTCTAAATCTGGCTCTAATAAAGTATAGAGTCAAGCACCCAAACATGAGTGAAAAGACAAGGACGGAAATTGTATCTAGCCCCAACACTTGAGAAGCTCTAAGAGAAAAGATGTCATCAGTCTTATGACTTGAATCAGGTTTCCCGATATTTAGAGTTCTATCCAAGATGTAAACTTGAGAACCTATACTGTGTTTTTGTTTCTATTAATTTTTCTCTCTTCTTTTTTTTGGTCTTTTCAATTTACCCAGTGTTTAGCTATGCAAATAAAAATTGAAAATCTATATGCTTCTCACCCAGATATGGGCTTACAACTCCTAAGCATGTCTAACCTTCTTTCTGATACTAAATTCCATTGCGCTTGACCATAACTATTTCTAGAGCATTACAGGTAGCAGAGATGAAGGTATGGTGTTGAGTGTTGGCCAGTCAAGATTGCTCATGTCCAGAAGATGAAGGTAGCAGAGAAGAGGATGTTGAGATAGATGTGCGGGCACACCAGGTTAGATAGGATTAGAAATGAGGTTATTCGCGACAAGGTGTGTGTGACCTCTATTGAGGACAAAATGCGGGAAGCGCGGCTTAAGTGGTTTGGTCATATGAGGAGGAGGAGCACAGACGCCCCGATGAGAAGGTGTGAGAGGTTGACATTGGAGGGCCTATGGAGAAGTAGAGGTAGGTCAAAGAAGAGGTGGGGAGGTGATTAGGCAAGACATGGCGCAGCTTCCGCTGACCGAGGACATAACTCTTGATAGGAAGGTATGGAGGTCGAGGATTAAGGTAGTAGAATAGGTAGTCTAGAGTGTTCATAACAGTAGTATTGGCACGCAGTCTCGCTTTCTGTTGGTAGTAGGTTTTTATGACTAACCGTTTTTTTCCTTCATTGTTGATCACCTTACTATCTTGTTATCTTTATTCTGCTTTTATATGGCTTTTGGTGTTGTCCCTTCTTGTCTATATTTTCATTAATGTAGTGCTTATGCTTTCCTGAGCCGAGTGTCTATTGAAAACAACCTCTCTATCCTCACAAGGTAGGGGCTACCCTCCCCATACCCCACATTGTGTGATAATACTGGGTTTGTTGTTGTTGTTGTACAGGTTCACAGAAGCCTAAGTGCTTCTGGTGTTTCTAGATTATTTAAGTAATTAAAGTAAACAGATATGAGCAGGAAGAAGTTCTTGTAAAATACAAAAATCTAATATGAAGAAAGTTATGATATCTACCTTTTCTAAGATGGTCGGATCAGTTACATTTGCCAACTCAAGTAGGCGAAAGAGACCAACCGCAAATAGTCGACTGTAGCAGAAACTATTCTTGGTTCCAGCTCGCTGTGCAATGTCTTTCAGAATGTTTTCAACTTCTCCATCTCTGGATGAGAAGTCAACTAGTGTATTGGCATTTTGAGTACGAGCCCATTCTTCAAATTTTTGTGCATCAGCTCTGTAAACTGACAGGGAAAGTTATAAATCTTTATAAAGGAAAGAATTAAGCTTGCCAAATCTACTCAATGTTAGACAGAAGATTATAACAACTACAACAATAATAACAACAAATTACGCCTCAATGGCGAACTATTGGCATCGGCTTTTATGATTAATCAATATCCACTCTGCTAATTGGGCAAATTTCATAAACTACTCAAGACTATTACAAATGTAATTAAGAAAAACAAGAACATCCGCAAGAAGTTATTACCTTCTTACATGGATGATCATAACAATTAAAAGGTAATGCACAGAAAAAATCTAAAAGACAAATGAAAATCTTCCCATATTATTAAGTTTCAAGTTAATGAGCAATGTTCTTTGTTGGTTAGTTTTAGCATAATTTAGCCACCTCAAATGACCATCAGCCTATCACCAAAGAACCTTAAAGCTCGAGCATTTATTATAAAATTAGTATATTGTTTCCATTAGAATGGAAGTTTAATGCCTTAACATCAGATCATTAAAGATTGTGGTCCTTGGACTTTTTCTGCTCCGAACATTATTATTACTGTTGTTGCCTGTTCAAGGCATTAGAGACATAATGTGCTTCAATTCAAAAGTAATATGGTTTAATTCATAACATTCAACCTCTTAGGATATAACATCTTCACCATTCCTAAGGCAAAGATGTGCATTCAGATTAGATAAGGCTTCTTTAATGAAATAAGGATGCTTGTTTCTAGGTCATGGCCCTAACCTGTCGTGGAGCACATGGAGCAAACTGTAGAACAATATTGAATTCTCTTAACAAAGATAAAGGTAAGAACTGAAACTTTTGGCCACCACGAGGAAGATGAGGGGTTCTCTCTGGAATTCTATTTTCTAGCACATAAAGACATACTTATGCTTCAAATCTTTTCTAAAATCTAATATTTTCTACTCGCAATCTGGGGGAATCATGATTGAGAATCGTGAATATTAGGTTGAGATGTATTTGCACTACATTTGGGTTTTGCTAAGCATGTATAAAGTTTAGTTTTGAAATGTGTTCTGTAACTTGAGTTTTTCTAAAGAAGCATGAGTTACCTTAGCCAGGTCGAGATGGTTCACTTGGTAGGTTGAGCCTACAAGATACCAGTCATGGCCCTAAATTGGAGCATGACACTCTACAAGTGAAGAAATGTATAATTTGAATTGATCAATCTCATGCAAAATTCCAATGTACTTATGATAGAAATATCCACTTCAGAATACGGCTGCTTTATTCTATTTGTTAATGGATTCCTCTTCGTAAGCCAAGGAAGATGTTGGTAGATTGAGTATAACAGTAGCTATATCTTAGTAAGTGAAGTTGATCAATGGTTCTGCAGCTAATTCTCTGTTCTGAATAGTGCTTACACTCATTGGGAAACCAAACACGTGCATTTCTCCAGTTCCATAATACAGCTAAACCTACTCATCTTGGGTTTTGGTTCGACCCTCCAAGAAACTCTTAATGGTAATTAAATATACACTTTATCTACGATTACCTTACTGAAAAGGAAGATATATCTTCAATGCTATCACATATAAATGACTATTTGTGCGCCTTTACACAGAAAAGTGAGTAAAAGCAACTGAAATTGGCAAGAGATGGATTAAACATGCCTGTATTGCACAGGATCCTCATTGAGCGCCTCTATATATGCTTTGAAGATGGCATCACGATCCTCTTCACTTGGGTAGCCTTCCATAAGTTGATCATATACAGTGACGAAACCAAGCGCAAACACAGGATCATATCGGTAGGATTTCTTGTACTTTATCAAATGTTGTTGCACAATTAGCTCTTGTAACACTGTGTTGTAGACAGTTGGAATTGGACGCTTATAAGCCTTCAAGAAATTCATTTTAGTCTCGGCCACAGTGGGCAAATCTGGAAACAATACAATATAATGCGCTGCATTATTGTCTCATAAAATAAACATTTGCAACGCACTAAAATAAAACAGAATAAGTAAACAGAAAGAAAATAGACAAGATACAGAAAATACAAATAGTTGCAACAATGCAGAGAGATAAATTAAACCAGAGAAGGCTTCATTTCCTCTGTTACTTCAATACAACAACAACTAGGCCTCAGTCCCAAACAAGTTGGGGTCCACTATATCAATCCTCACAGATTACTTATTCTGTCAGTTCAATTCCATGTTTTTTCCTTTGATAAGTTAATTCAATCTTCATTAAGAAGAAATAGCTCGCACTGATTCATTTTATATGATGCAATTAGAATGAACAGGAATCCTATATGTTTCATTTGACTTATGTACTATAGTTGACAGTTTTTTCAGAAAAGCTAGGGTCATTTTGCTGTCACTGCATTGGCAAGCTGGTACTTCATTACGAAAGGTATATTATATACAAAAAACATCTCCTTAACTATTTAGGAAGCTAACAAAATGTAATTATAGTATTGATAACTGAAAACAAATATTAAATTAATGGTTAAAAAGTAAAAAGGTCACACCTAAAGTTTCTATTAGGAATTAGTTTAATGAAATTGAATTCGGGAAAATCTAAAAGTTGTATAGAAATGGAATAGTGTAAAACATTTTGGAATATCTAGTGTCATATAAAGTACTCGTACAATATAGTGAATATATAAATATTCTCAACACTTAAAATGACATATAAGTATTTCGCTATATCTAAATCCAAACTCAACTGCTGTGCAGTTCATTTTAAGCACTGAAAAACATAGACACTAGAAATAAATTAGTCGATCAATTGTAATATACACCTGCACAAAATTATGCAATTAGCTACGCACACTTGCTGAGTAACAAAACTAAAACAGGAAAAAAAAATAGAGGATAAAAAGCTACTGTATAATTTATTAATTTATTTTCGATTTCCAATCCAATTCGAAGCAATGTATCTTGACATAAAAGAGAACTTGCCTGTGGACATGCAATGAACGACAAAGCGAGAGGTGGAAGAATTCGAACTGAAACTGGAATTTGAAGATCGAACATTGAAACAATCAAAGGAGACGTTGGAACGGAACCTAAATGTATCAACAGAACGAGACGGAGAAACGGAGGATTTCCTTTCGGCGGATTGAGCAATCGCCGAGAACGATACTGAAGTAACTGCCGCCATTTCTACAGAAAAAAATAATGAAGAAGAAGAAGAAGAGGAGAATCCAGACAGTGAGTTGCTTTAGAGAATGGAGTTGTTTTCCATTTGTATTTTTCTGTGGAAAATGGAGAAAGGAAAAATGGAGGGTGAGGCTTGGATTTGAGGGCTTATCCAATATTTTAAGGATATTTCTTTTTCGTTTTTAATATTTACGAGGTAGACGAATAGGACGGCAACACGTAGACTCATATTGACGCTGACCTCTCATTTCAGATTTTTTCCTTTTTCCTTGGTTTTGAACTTACTATTGCTTTTCCTCAGTGACTGATCGGATCCATTTGCTGTACTATTCTTTGTGGTTGAGAACGATTTTAAGCTTTGACAGTGGAGCACGGTAAGTAAACACGTTTTCAGGGGGGAACAGTTGAATTTCTCCAAAATCAATTTTTCTCTAACACGTTTTGAAGTAGAAATGAGACCAGATAATCAATTTTAAGAATACTGTTTAAAATATATTTAATTTTTAAAATTATATAACGTTTAATCGGATTGAAAATTGTTAGAGCCTAAATTTGAACTTCCAATAACAAATTCCAAACATTCGAGCCTAATTTTTGAACAGTCCAAAGTCTAAATTCAGACCCAAGGTGTTTGACTTTCAAAGTTCAAACTTCAAACTACTAAACTTTAAATATATTTTAAATTTTGACTATGATTTAAATAGCCATCCTGCAAGCGGCTACTTGTATATAAGATTGTATTGTGGTCCGGGCCCGGGTCTAAATGGGCTAAACGGGCCGGACCAAACGGTCCTGGACTCTGGCAGGCCGGGCCCAAGCAATCCCGGGCTTAGCAGTCCTGGAGGGTGGAACCGGTCCACTGTGGGCCTAAGCCCATATGGGACCGGGCTAAACAGGCCTAAGTGTTCCAGACTATTTTTTTTTGAAATTTTTTTATCTAAGGTAATTTCTTGTAAATTATATTATATAATTGTGACTTAAATTGAGAACTTCTAGAATCACCGGGCATGATTTAACTTGAATTGAGAATTTGAGTTTGAAAAATGAGAGATGAGTGAAGACTTGAAGACTTCAATTTGAGTTTGAGATTGAGAGAGATTGATGATTTTGTTAGTAAAAATGAAAGAATGAGGGGGTATTTATAGTTGAGAATAGGAAAAAAGTGTAATTATAAAAAGTTTGGGGTTAAAACAAAGTTTGGGGGAAAAATGGCTATTTTTGAAAGTGTCAAACAGCTAAATTGGCAGGTCAACGGCTATTTTTTAAACTTTCAACCGTTGGCCAATTATCTAAGGCAATTTATTGTAAATTATATTATATAATTGTGACTTAAATCTTGTAATTCAAATTTAAACACAAAAAAATTATAAAGAAATATTCAAGGGAATGCCTTATAATTTTTATTATTACGACATTAACAAAAAATGGCAATATCTTTCTTAGTCTTCCTCCCCCCCAATGGAATGAGCACAACAAGGTGCTAATACCACCATTAAAAGGAAAAAAAACTAATGAAGATGTGCCAAAATACAAGTTACATATTAGTCTACATATTATCTCTAACAAATTTCATAAATCCTTCAAAGTTCGGAGGAATTGGTGGTAAAGTGGCGGAAAAGAAGCTTGTTCATCACCGCTTTCGGGCAAAGCAGCATCCTCCGCAAGTTCCGCTAGCATTTCTTCATAAGCTTCGTTTATCTCTGGTTGTGATTCAGCAAGTCCGAAGTTTCTTCTTTCAGAACGGATCCAATCTATGAAGAGTACTAATTTTTTCAAGCTCTCCCTCATAGACGCTCTATGATCACCGATTTGAAGTCTCGCTTGACTGAAAACGCTCTCCGATGCCACTATTGAAGCTTGAATACTTAAAATATCTCGAACCATCCTTGAAAGAACCGGATAGTATTTTTCTTTGTCCTTCCACCATTCCAATACATTAAAGGAGCCATCGGGATTCGCTGATTCAAGTCTCTGCGACAAATAAACTTGAAGCTCATTTAGTTGTGAACTATCGCCAATATTATCACTTTGAGAACCCCTGAACCCCGTCCAAGCACTAAGTGATTTTAGTCCCGCAGTTCTTTTAGATGATTGTGAACTAGACGAAGTAGGAGTTGGAACATTTGGTCTAGCATGATCTAAGGCAAGTTGATAAGCATTATAAATTGTTTGAGCATTTATTTTAATTGAGGCTTTTGCATCTGCAAGTGTAGCAAATTCCTCATCTGAAAGTGATAAAGCCTTATAAATATTTGTATACCAAAAGTGAGGACCTCCTAATTTCATGGTAGGATTTAACATGGCAGTAACACCATAAATAGGGGGTAGGGAAAAAATATTTTCTAAACTTATCTCTCATAGAATCAATAGCAAGTTGATAAATTACCTCACCCTCTGAAAATTGAGTAAATAAATTTGCAAGTTCTGCAATATAAACTAAACAGTTAGAAATAGTAGGATAATATTGCCCAGATAATTCGTTTGTAGCAACATGAAATTTTTCTAAAAATTTAATAAGAATTTTAACATTAGTCCAATCCTTATTTGTAAGGTGCTCATCATCATCATCGCCACCAACACGAGCATTAAACGTATTGGATTTCTATAT
This sequence comes from Nicotiana knightiana, assembly GCA_005239525.1. Taxonomy (NCBI): domain Eukaryota; kingdom Viridiplantae; phylum Streptophyta; class Magnoliopsida; order Solanales; family Solanaceae; genus Nicotiana; species Nicotiana knightiana. Next base: position 27,567 of record MDKJ01294397.1, read on the forward strand.
TCATATGCAATAACTAAACTTTCATACATGTAATTCCATCTAGTCGGACAAGGTTTAATAACCTTTCTTTCTCTAAGGCCAAATTCATCGCATTTTTTAAAATATTCTCTAAGTCTACTTCTACGGTTTGATTAAAAAAGCCAATTAAGAGCCATTTTAACCTTTTCAATTTCAACATTTAAAATTTTCATGCCATCACCGATGATTAAATGGTAAATATGACAAATACATCTAACATGGAAAATATTACTAAATGCAGAATTTAGTGTAGTTGTAAGCAAGGCTATAGCATTAGTGTTACTAGAAGCATTATCCATTGAAACTGACATTATTTTATCTCTAATGCAAAAATATCTACAAATATCTGCAACTGTGTTAGCAATAAACTTTCCTGTGTGACGTGAATTAATTATTCTATAAGCAATAATGCACTTTTGCATTATCCATTCCTCATCAATCTAATGACTGGGAACAATAAGATAATCACATTCATTACCACTTCTACCAATATCAGTAGTAATAGCAATGCGACAATTTATATGAGTAAATAAATCGCGTAAATATTGTTTATATTTATAAATATCGCTCTTTACGATTGTGCGAGGCCATCTTTTATAAGTAGGATTATAAACTTTTCTAATATAATGCACAAAGTGAGGGTTAGAAGGAAAACTATATGGTAAGCACATAACAGTAACTATTTTTGCCAATTCTTCACGATCTTTATTTGGATCGTAATATAAAATGCCACCGGTAACAGTGTTAATTCCCGGTTGAACTAGATTTGACCCGGTACTAGGGTTAACCTGAGTACCTACACTTGTCCCCTCTTGCGCAACTTTCATTTGAAAATCTAGCTTTATCTATGGGGTGTGTCTTTATGTATCTAGTCAAACTACTTGTACCGCTACGGTCTCCAGTAAATTTATGAGCCATAAAAGTCCCACAAGTTTTACACTTAGCCTTATTTTGATCTCTTAGTTGAATAAAAAAGTGTCAAACAAGAGATGTTTCGCACTGTCTAGAAGGTTGTCTATTAAAAGTAGGGATTACTACAGGAGGGTCAGACGGGACATCATTTGGATTATTATCAATTGGGTTAACTTCAACAACATGACTAATATGTGTATCATCTAAATCTATATTTTCATCAATAGTTAGATTACCATAAAGAGCATTCATATATTCATCATTTAATTGTGAACCTGGTGCAATATCATGGTAAAATTGACTATCGGTAAATTGAAATAAAGGGTTATCACTATCAAGAATAACAGGTGGAAGAGGACGGGTAACAAGTTTGGATCAGGAAGCCGGGGGAGGAGTAGTAGCTTGGCCACTAGATTCACCAATCTTGGATTTTCCCTTACTTTTACCAAACATGTTTTTCAAAGAATAGGACATATTAATTATAATTATACAAACTAAAACAAACAAAACTATAATATTAAAACTTAAGAGTTGGAATGAGTTTACCGAATTGACGAACAACTTCTTGAAAAATTGTATATCGTTGAAGACTTGAAGACTTGAATACTTCAATTCACCACAGTGGGCTCTTAGGATCACTTGGGCCCGGACCATATGGGCCAGCCCGTTTAGCCCAAAGCCTATGTGGGTTCACGGGCCTGGGCCGGTCCCGGGCTGGGCCTGGACCACAATATAGCCTTGCTTGTATATCATTGATAAAGATAGCGAAAAAGGCCTAAAAATGCCACTCAACTTTCAGAAATGGTCTATTGATGTCATCCGTTAAAAGCTTGCTATTTCCATGCCATTACCATTACACATTTGGCTCATCTATGCCATTATTTGACTAACGGTCAACAAAAAAATTTAAAAATATTTATAACACCCACATTTCCATGTGTCCAGTCATTATTGGTCCGAATTAACCCATGCCACACTTAATTTTAACATTGGTAAGGTCCATCTATACAAACCCCACCCGGTTCAAACTTACCCAAATCATTAACCCAAACCAAACCAAACCAAACCCTTCATACAAAATCCCCTTCTCTCTAGTCATCTCTTTCAAAAATGACTATGAAAAACCAACAATTACTTTAAGTAGAAGGAAGAAAAAGAAAAAAAAAACACAAAGGATAAGAAAATTAAAATAGAAGGAAGCAAACATACAAAAAGATTTAATTTAAGTACAATATCCAAAAAAAAAGATAGAAAGAAAAATTTCAAAAGAACAGAAATACACCTTTTTCCCATCCAAACATTTTATTTACAAATTTTTCTCATGTATGAAGTCTCTAAGCATTGCTCCTGAAGGAACCAATAGCTTAGGGCGCCAGCTCGGAGGATGTACTAGTGGTAGACGGCGGTGGCAAAAGCTCCGACGAATGGTCTGACACAGAAAATCTAGTGCTCATCTCAAGCCTTGTCCTGGTTGTAAATCACGGCTGCTCCGAAACTTCTTGCCGGGTTAATTATGGTTCCGGTGATCGGAATGGTGGCAAGGTGGACCATGAACACAGCGAATTCGATTGGGGTTTGGGTTAATGATGTGGGTAAGTTTTAACCGAGTGGGGTTTGGGTAAATGGACCTAACCAAGATTAAAATTAAGCGGGCAAGGGTTAATTCGGACCAATAATGACTTGACACGTGGAAATGTGGGTGTTATAAATATTTTTTTAAAAAAATTGAGCCGTTAGTCAATTAATGGCCAAATGTGTAATGGTAGTGGCATAGAATAGCAAGCTTTTAACGGGTGACATGAATAGACCATTTCTGAAAGTTGACTGACATTTTTAGATCTTTTTCGTAAAAATAACTAACAAAAGTTCAATCCAACTAATAAGAATCTAGGCCTCGACAAAATAAATACAAAAAGTACCTAGTGCAGAATTTTAATTTGATAATCTTCAATAATAAAGGGTGTTTTTGGTAATGATATTTTCTTGAAACTACTAAGTAGTTTTCTTAGAAATTATTATCCTAAGTGTTGGGATATATACTATTAATCATAGGTTTGGTTTAGATACAGTATTTATTATGAAATAATTATTTATTCAGTTTTAATAAAGTTTTAAATAGATATATATTAGTTTGTGTCATTTGCTTATACAGTAGATGATTTACTGTATAGAGTGTAGCTTATACACGGAAGATTAAATTATTGGTTCTTATAAGTATAAATTTTGAGTTCACAATCTAATGATGGAAGACAAACCATCATGGATAATAGTAGCACAAGATTAAATATAATTTATCTTTATTATGGGAATGATTTAATTCCAACTTCTTGTATTAGTACATTTTGTATGTATTGAACGGACCAAGTAAAAATAAGTATTTTCGATTGACTTAATAAAATACACTCTCTAGCTATTAAATATACTTATACTCTTAATATTGATATAATTATTATTAGTTGTGTATATTATTATTGTTTGGATTTACGCTCCATTGCTTTTGTCCCAAATTTCTCTCTGAATATTCTCTCTGTATAATTGGAGACTGATTGGATACATTATGTGATGAAGATTAATAATGTTAAAAACACAAGCAAAGCTCATACCACAGACAAATGCACAAGAAGCAGCAGAAATCTAAGACAAAATCCTACCGACTTATGAACCTAATGTCAAAAGAGAATTAGCCAATGTTACTCTGTTTGGGCTACTCATTCATCATTAAACCAGGGGAAAGAATTTGCAGCAACGTCTAATGGAAATAATGCCAATGATAAGTTGATAACAACGATTCACTACGAACTGTAATTGTATACGGTCGAAATCAGAGAGCCCGCGAGGTCTTAATCGAACATCGAGCTCGAGTTCGGGCAACTTGAAGCAGGGATCAGGTCTGGCTGAAACATGCACACCTCGGGGGAATGAATCAGAGGCCTGGCACGGTCTACCTCGAGGTAGTGCCATTTCGATATCATCGAAATGGCACTACCTCGAGGTAGATCGTGCCAGGCCTCCGATTCATTCCCCCGAGGTATGCATGTTTCAGCCAGACCTGATCCCTGCTTCGAGTTGCCTGAACTCGAGCTCGGTGTTTGATTAAGACCTCGAAATCGGGCTCTGCGATTTCAACCGTATACAGATAGTCTCAGTGTTTCTTAGAATGAAAAGATAAGAAACGGTTCGATTCATGATTCTCTGATGCCCCAATCGTGACATCAGACTCGTGAGGTCAGCGGTTGGCGTGACTGAAAGGTCGTGCAAAGGTCACGTCTGCATAGTTTTCGAAAACCATTAATTAAAAGCGGCTTTTAGCCAACCGTTTAGCTTTCCCAACACGCACAAGTGGCCTCTATAAATACTTCGACTTATTTCTTTGCAAAACTTTACTTTTTTCACATATTCAAGCCTGTTGTTTCCTCATTCTCTCTTTGTTCACACCTTTCTTGTGCCCATTTTACCATCAACTCTCTATTTTTTCCTCTAAATTCACAGCAGTAATGACAAAAACTTCCAAAATAGTTCCACAGAAAGAGAAGGCTTCTTCGTCTTCTCGCACATCTAAGAGTAAAATGGTGGTACCTCCTTGTATTGAAGAGTGTACCCTCGGACCTTGTGATACGTCTTCCAATTTTAAAATTGACAGACCTGCTTCGATCCTGGGTCGATGCGAGCCTATGTCTCGGTATATCATCTTGATAACCGAAATCGAACAGGTGAAGGCAAATTGCCATTGGGCGGATACGGTGGACGTGGATATCCCTTCACCCGAAGAGGATATCACCACTTACAAAGCGGGGTACCTAAGTGTGTATACCTACCCATTCACCTTAGGCTCCGTAGATCCTTCTTTACCTCTCCTAGATCCAGTGATTCTCGACTTCTGTTGAAATTACCAAGTGATGCTAGTGTTTAACCAAAGAATTGGATTCTTAGTCAAAGCTATTTTAAGAAGTACTCGGGCTTCTGATAACCAAAGAGATTAGCTAATAATAGGATTTAGACTTGTAAATAAGAAAGCAATAAGATAGCATAAAAGTAAGTATATTTCAGTAGTGGTTCGAACGTGTGTATACAAGTGAGGTCTTACTCCCTTTTATTGGGAATTCCTTAATATAACGTCTACTCTTCTTAATGATGGAGCATTAATGACTAATAATATCATTAACGTAATGTTAAAATTGGTAATCGTAACTGTTGCGTGAAGATTATGTAACGTTTAGCTCATTGATTGAAGACCTTTGAATATGCCCTTTATTTTGCCTTGGTTCATTCTGACCTTGTCTCTTCAACTCCTCAATTAGACTGGAACTCCTGCATCTAATTGTCTCGTGTGCATGCTATTCTGTTCCTCTTTGCCCCGTATGTTTTTTCTAAACTTCTGACCAGCTATCATGTTTCCAGTGACCCATGTAGATTGTCTTGTCATCAAAATTATTACACGTGTGAGGTTTATTTTTTACCAATACATATGTCCCCCCACTTACCCTTTATTTATTAATTAATTATTTGGTAAGTGGATACTCATTTATGGCGGGAATTTTTTGCCTCCCCACTCATACCATTGCATCCGTCTCTGAATATATGTGTCGATTGTCACTTCCATTTAATACTAGTGTCATGTGTCATTCTCGGATTGATTCTGCAATTCGTCGGCACCTTTTAGGGCTTTTTGCGACTGCATCAGTCACGAAGTGAAAGTTCTAATCATGACTTTCACATCAATATCTTTTTCCATTTTTTTACGGTTGCCTCTGAATATAAATACCCATTTTTCCTGCCTTTTCTTTCACGAAAGACTTCTAACTTTCCTTCGTTACTTGTAAATTACTTTTTCACGTAAATATGTCTTCCTCAAATAAATAACCCAATAAGGTTATCAATGTACACGAATTATCTCATTCTTCTGCTCCAATCCGTAGTAGGAGGGGTGGTAGACTAAGAAGCTTGAGTTCTACTCTTTCTAGGGATTCTTCTTCCCCTTGCAACATTACTCCCCCACCATCTTCTAGGGCTAATGTTTCTTCGTCTTCTTCTAGGGCTAGTGCTTCTAGATCTTCTTCTAAGAGTAGAGAACCTAACGAACCACTTCGTGAGCCAAAAGTTGATGAAATTGTTCCTGCTGAGTTTTTTTTTCTAAAGGATAGTGAGGCCATAAGAAAATAGCTTTCTTCTATGACATCTCATGATCGTGATGATCTTTACCCTACTCGAATCACTGAGGGTTTAGTTTCACTCGTGCGTAGAGCTTGTTATTGAAAATTTGACTTTCCAGTCTTAGTTCCCAATGAGAATCAGAGAATAACCTCTTACAGAACTGGGTATTCTTTTGTGTATACTTACCCCTTTACTTTAGGATTCAAGTCTCCCATCGACCCTGTCATCATAGGGTTTTGTTGATTTTTTAATGTGTGCTTGGGACAGATCGGTCCTCTTATCTGGAGGGCAGTAGCATGCCTTGGATATTTGGCCACCTTAGCTTCAGTTCCTTTTACTTTTCATCATCTCATTCATCTTTATTCTCCTATGTTGATCCGCCAAGGAGTTTTTACTCTTGCGGCTAGGAGTAAAAGAGTTTTGGTTATACCTGATGATGATAAAGATAGAGGGTGGTATGTCCGGTATGTTGTTGTCCCTACTAAAGGTTTGGTAGGTGAAGAGAATCTCCCCTTCCCTGAGAAGTGGAACTTTGCACGTGAGTACAGTTTTGCTCACTTTCTTATTTATATTTTTTTTTATAAATCTTCAGCACCGTGACTGTTTTTTTTTCTTCTTGCAGCAACCATGGAAACCGTTGAGGAGGTCTCCAATTTTCGTGGTTGGGTAGAAAATATTTTGTTGATTTCTCCAATGGAAGAACGTTCTTGGAAGTACCTCTCGGCGAGGTTTGGTTGGAAAGTGAAAACCCATGGTAGGTTTTTTTTCTTATATTTCCTTTCTTTCTCCTTTCAAGCTTCTCTAACCTCTTTTATTTGTCAGGGTTTCCCGCTCGTGGGGTCTCTGCTGTTGTAGTATCCGCTTCGAAAGTTTCTTTGGCCAAGGCCCAAGAAATTATTGTGAACTCCTCTTCATCAAAAAGGAAAGCAAGTGGGTCTCGGACCTTAGAAGATGAGGAAGAGCAGGAGGAAGGTTCGCTGATTCGGAGGTCACGGAAAAGAAAGGTCATATCTGACAATGAATCTGTTCCAGTTACTGATCCACATTTCGTGCCTAAGTCGGAGCTTTCCGATCCTGAAGATGCAACTCCTTCCTCTGCCAATGAATCAATTGAACAATTATTCCACCGAGGCTTTGACACAATTTCAGAGGAAGCACCTCTTGTTATTTTTCCTTCATCTTCTCCAGTGGAACTTTTGTTTGTCGTACCTGTTGCTGTTTCTGCTCCCCCGCCTATTCCATCCGTGGCTCCTTCATCTGCCCATACTTCCGTGCCTTCTATTGTCGAAGTGGGATCTTCCAATAGTGGGGAGATGAAGCAAATTATAATAGAGGTTCCTGCGGGAGGTAACCTCTTAGAGAAATCAGGCCAGGCGGATGTGTGGTTGAAGCCTCTGATAGGCCCGGTTGAAAAGTCTAAGTTGGAAAGTCATAGCTCCTTAACTTGGATGAACGAGATTGTACAATCGTCCTTAAAGTTATCTTTTATACCTTTCCCCCCTTTTTTTATATATCTCGTACCAATATCTGACTTCTCTTTTTGTGCAGATCAATATTATTGGTACAAACTTGATGAAAAGGATCGTTCATACGGAGCAATTAGCAAATGACTATCATACCGAGGCTGATAACTGGAAGGAGCAATTCGAGAGTCTTCAGCTTGATATGGAGGCAATAGAGGAGGAGAAGTGTACCTTGGAGCAGCAATTCAGAGTAATTGAAGCGGAATTGGCCATCGAGAAGGCTTCATCAAGTCAAGCAGGCAAGGATAAAAACATCTTAGAGTCTTCCTTTGTGGAGAAGAGATAAGAAGCTTGAAGGCTTTGTTGGACCAGAAGGAGGCTTATGCTGGTGAACTTGTGCAATCACTTACCCAGACCCAAGAGGACCTCCGTGAATCTTCAAACAAGATTCAGTTTCTGGAAAGATCTCTTGCCCCTTTGCAGGCTTCTTATGATGCTATCGTGGTTGAAAGAGATGAGCTGAGAGCCGATATTGAACAATGGGAGAAAGATTATGAGGCTCTTGAGGATAAGGCAGTTGTTGATGTGAGTTGGGCTTATTTGAATGCCCGGCTTGACACATTGACGGAAATGGCCAACGAAATTTTGACTTAGAAGCTGAAATTGCCAAGACTAAGGAGACGATTGAAAAGTCTCGACAAAGTCAAATTTTTTCATCCACCTGAAGTTGAAGTTCCAATGGGTGATGAGATCGTGCCTGATGAAGCTGTTGTCCAAGCCTCGCCATCTCAAGCCGCTCCTCCTGCTAATGAAGATAATCCTCCCAGTACTTAGTGAAAGTGGTTATCAACCCTTCTCTTTTTCTTTTTTGGAACAATTAGTGGTTACCCCGGTCCCATTTGGGGGTGAAGTTTGGTTTAGTAAGTCCCCAATGACAACTTAGGGGCAACTTTGTATAAACACTTTTGGTTTAAACTAAGTTAATACTTAGTTTTTACCATTATATAATATTAATATTTACATTTCTTAGCATGACTTGTGTTTTTTCGAGTTTTCATTTTACTCTTAATTGTTTGCATGCTTTACGTTTGGGTTTTTGTTTTACCTCTTTGGTATTTAATTTTGCATTAAAAAATGCTTTAGTATTTCGTATCTTTTTTAAATAAGCACGATTTATAAAAGATGGCCCTTCTATGAACGACACTTAATGAAGAAGACGTCTCAACTTCATAATGGTGTAAACATACAAAAGAGATATAGGAATTCACATGTTTTTTTCCGAATAATGTTTTGCAGAAAGTCTTTATATTATTCAAACTTTCGTAACATTTTACATGTGTTTGAGCATCGTCTATGACTCTTTCGTAACTGTTTTCTCTTACAACGGATTTTTGGATAAACACGGGGGTATGGATTTCTTCCCATAACTAAATTCTGCCTTTAACCTAAACATTTGTTTATATTCACGAGTGTGTTCTTTGTAGGTTTCTGAATCAGGCTTTGTGTTTTTGTCTTTGGCTCTTTGATTCTGCTCATAACTTTTGACTTGTTGGGAAAAATGGATCTTCAGGCTTGAACTTTGACTTTTTTGATAGTCTTCTTTGCCTCTTTCCATATTATATAGTCCCCCAAGTGTTTGAGCGTTGAAGAATGAAATCTCGAGCACTTGAACATTCTTTTCTTGTGGTCCTTTTCCTGAAAAGGAAAAACATACGGGACTCGAAGGTATATAGTTTAGATGATGACGGCTTAACCCTTTGAAACGTCCATCAGAAAGTTGTAACCCTAGACCGGGAATTCAGTTTTTTCCTCGTGTCTATTCAGGTCTAATATTATCATCTAGTTATGGGTTAGCTTTTTACCTATCATCTAAAATGGTTAGTATAATTTTAACTGTACTAAATAAAATTGAACGTAATGATACCTGACTGTGGGTTCCTTCTCCTTAGAAGTAATATTTCTTCAAGTGAACAGTGTTCCAACTTGTTGGTAAAATTCTACCATCCATGGTTTCCAACTCATAAGCTCCTTTTCCAGCAATACCACGCACTTTGTAGGGTCCTTACCAATTTGGATTTAATTTTCCTGCTACAGCCTCCTTTGTTGATTGAAAAACTTTCTTAAGGACAAAGTCCCCAATTTTGAAGTATCTGAGGTGAGCTTTTCTATTGTAATATCGCTCTATGATTTGTTTTTGAGCTGCCATGCGTATTAAAGCATCTTCTCTCCTTTGCTCGAGTAAATCCAGATTTGTTCTCAACTCGTCATTATTTGTTTCTTCTATTGTAGTTGTGAATCTCATGCTCATTTCACCAATTTCCACTGGTATTAGAGCTTCTGAGTCGTAAACAAGCGCGAATGGGGTTTCTCCCGTGGTTGTCTTTGCAGTAGTTCTATAAGCCCATAATATTGCCGGTAGTTCTTCAGGCCAATTTTCCTTAGATTTTTTCAATCGTTTATTCATATTGTTAACAATGATTTTATTTATTGACTCAGCTTGCCCGTTAGCCACGGGATGATATGGTGAAGAAGTGATTCTTTTGATTTGCCAGCTTTGGAAGAATTCTGTGATTTGAGAGCCTATGAATTGTGGGCCATTGTCCCATAAAATTTCCTTTGGTACAACAAAAGACATATGATGTTTCGCCATATGAAACTTTTCACTTCTTTTTCTCGCACATGTTTAAAACCATCTGACTCCACCCATTTTGAGGAATAATCTGTTAATACAAGTAAAACTTGTACCTTTCCTCTGGCTGGGGGTAGAGGTCCTACTATATCCATTCCTCATTTCATAAATGGCCAAGGTGATACAACCGGGTGTAGCAATTCTGCGGGCCGATGCATATTGTTAGCATATCGCTGACATTTATCGCATTTAGATACGAAATTTTCAGCGTCTTCTTCCATCTTAGGCCAATAGCACCCTACTCTGATTAGGGTTTTGACTACACCTGCATGGTTCCCACAATGTCCTTCGTGTACTTCTTTCATCACGTACTCAGTTTGGTTTGGTCCAAGGCACCTTGCTAAGGGACCTCCAAACATTTTACGATACAGAGTGTCACGAACTAGGCAGTACCGTGCAGCTTTTCGATGAAGTGCTTGAGATTCTTTCTTATCTTCAGTCACAGTACCATTCTGCAAAAAATTTACAATTTCGTTTCTCCAATCCCAGGTTAGATTATTAAATGTTACCTTATTCTTGTCCTGGTCAATTGATGAATGAAATAAGTGTATCACAATAGCATTGTCTTTATTCGTTACATCGGTAACTGCTGCAAGATTAGCTAATGCATCCGCTTCTGCGTTTTTCTCTCTAGGTACTTGCATAATCTTCATGACTGGAATTGCTTCACCAGGACTCGTGCCTTTTCCAGATACTGTTGCATTCAAGTCTCTCTAGCAGTATAAGTCCCCTGCATCTGGTTCACCACTAGTTGAGAGTCACTTTTTGATCATGATCTGCTTAATTGAGAGTTCGCATGCTAATTCGAGTCCTGCAATGACAGCTTCGTACTCCGCTTCATTGTTAGTAATGGGATAACATTTAATAGCTTGTCTTATCTTTTCACCCGAAGGTGGTATTAAAAAAATTCCCAACCAGGCTCCTTTGATATTATAAAATTCGTCGGTGAATAGAGTCCATATTCCTGGATTAGCTCCGATAAAGATTTGTAACTCTTTTTCTACTTCAGGAATTAAGCTAGTGTTAAAATCTCCGGCAAAATCGGCTAAAACTTGAGACTTTATTGGAGTCCTAGGTTGATAGACTATGCCATATTCACTTAGTTCTATTGCTCATTTAGCCAGTCTACCTGGCAGTTCTTTCTTATGCAAAATATTTCTCGAAGGATATGAAGTTACAATAGTAATTGGGTGACACTGAAAGTACGGTCTTAACTTTCTAGCTGCCATGATTAGAGCCAAGGCTAATTTTTCTAGATGAGGATATCTAGTTTCAGCATCTAGTAAGGACTTAGTTACATAGTAGATAGGAGATTTCTTACCTTTGTCCTCCCTTACTAGGACTGAACTTACGGCTATTTTTGCCACAACAAGATAAATGTATAACCTTTCCCCTTCCTTTGGTTTAGACAGTAGTGGGGGATTCGATAGATAAACCTTCAAGTCTTTAAGAGCTTGTTGACATTCTTCAGTCCATTCGAACTGATTCTGCTTCTTTAATACTGAGAAGAATTTAGAACTCTTCTTTGAAGATCTGGAGATGAATCTTCCTAAAGCTGCAATCCTACCCGTTAATCTTTGAACTTCTTTTTTGCTCGTTAGTACATCAGGTATTTCTTCAATAGCTTAAATTTGAGCAGAATTTACTGCAATGCCTCTATTTGATACGAGAAAACCCAAAAATTTACCTGATTCAACGCCAAAGGCGCATTTTTCTAGATTTAACTTCATGTTATACCTGCGGAGGATCTCGAAAGTAGTTGAGAGATGTTGGAAACGATATCCTGCCTTCATTGACTTTACCAACATGTCATCAATGTACACCTCCATTGTTTTCCCTAGATGTTCCTGAAACATCTTGGTCATTAGCCTTTGATACGTGGCTCCAGCATTTTTCAAGCCAAAAGGCATGACTTTGTAACAATAAGTCCCCCTCTTCATTGATCACTTGATTCTTGAACGATCCCTGCTTTCTTTTCTTTTGCTTGACAGGTACGAAAGATGGGTCTTCATTTAGTTTATGAGTCATCACTTCTGGGGGTATACCTGTCATATCTGAATGGGACCAAGCAAAACAATTTGCATTAACTTTTAGATATTCAATTAACTTACCTCTTATGGTCGGGCTTAGCCTTGATCCTTCGTGGATTTTGTTCCCAGGCTTAAGCTCAAACAGTAGAACAACTTCGAGCTCCTCAGTCGTTGTCTTGATATTTTCATTCTCTTCTAGTTCTTGAATAACATCAAGTCTGGAATCTATGTTTGTATGTCTTGATGTGATATCCGTGGTGATTTGATTCACCGTGTATTTATCATTTTCTTCCGTGTCTGTTCAAGTTTCTCCCTCGTCTTTTGATTCCTTTGCTTTCTTTTTTATTGTAATGCATCACTGAGTTGATGTTTCTTGAAGTCTGCTGATCACCTTGAATTTGCTGGATTCCCCATCTGGAAGGGAATTTGATTACCTGATGTAGGGTGGATGGTACTGCATCCATGTCATGGATCCATGGTCTCCCCATGATTACATTATAAGCCATATCTGTATCTATAACTTGAAATTTCTTTTCCTTGACGACGCCTTCTGCATAGGTATTAAGCTCAATTTCTCCTTTTGTTATGACAGTAGATTTGTTGAATCCGGACAAGGAACGTGCTTTTGGAATTACAAGGTCCCCCATTAATATCTCTTCCACAACCCTCAGCAAAATGATATTGACCGAGCTACCTGGATCAATCAATACTCTTTTTACGTTAGTGTCATGTATAAGAAGAGATATTACCAGTGCTTTGTTATGTGGAAGCAGTAATCCATCAGCATCTGAATCATCGAATGAGATGTTGTCAGCCTCCAAAGTCTCACGAGTCTGTTTCCCATGGGTCACTGTGAACTTGGTCATCCTTCTTGCTGAAGTATAAGTTACGCCATTTACCTCCTCTCCTCCATTTATCACATTTACAGTTCTCTTCGGATATGGTGGTTTTGGTAGCTCCTGCCTATTCTTCATATACGCATGTTTACCTTTTTCACTAAACAGTTCTGTTATATAACCTTGTTTTAATAGTGTTCTACCTCACCTTGCAATAACATGCAGTCTGATGTTTTGTGCCCATGATCATTGTGAAATTCACACAAGAAGTATGGGTTCCTTCTGTTTGGATTTGATCTCATTTCTTTGGGCCATCGAACTATATCACCCATATTTCTTAATACTGTAATTAATTCGGAAGTACTTACATTGAAATTGTAATCTCCAATTCTTGTATTACCTCTATTTCGCTCATCTCGATCCTTTCTAGATCTTGATGATGATGAGCTCGAATCTTTATTTGAGGGTCTGTGATCAGACCGTGGGTTTTCAAATTTGGAACGATCCTCTCATCCCGAAAATCCCATGTATGGATCGTACCTATTTTTTCCAGTTCTCCTTTCTGATTCGGAGCGTCTAGAACTCATCCTGTCTTCTTCTTTTGATTGGGAAATAGTATCTTCCTATTCATAATTTGGTGTTGTACTTGTTATAAACATCGTTCCATGTCGTAGCTGGGAACTCTCTCAAGCTCTCTTTGTGTCTCCTCGTGGCTTTAGAGCTTTTATCGTTCAAATTACTTGCAAAGGCCATAGTTTCCCAATTGTCAGGTACTCTTGGTAGAAGCATCCTTTCACGTTGAAACCTATCTACGAATTCACGAAGCAACTCCGTATCTCCTTATTTTATTTTGAATATGTCTTCCATTATCTTTTCCACTTTTTGTGCACCAAAATGTGCTTTTATAAACAAATCTGCAAGCTCAGCAAAAGAATTAACAGAACTTTCAGGCAACAGAGAATACCATGTTAATGCTCCTTTGGTGAGTGCCTCTCCAAACTTTTTGACCAACACGGATTCAATTTCTTGCTTAGTCAGGTCGTTGCCTTTTACTCCTATGGTGAAAGCAGTAACATGATCACGTGGATCAGTTGTCCCATCGTACTTTGGTATGTTAGGCATTTTGAATTTATAGGGAATCGGTAAAGGTGATGCACTTAGCTTCCAGGGTTGTTAAGAGTATTATCAATATCAATACTCTTGATTACAGGTGGTACTCCAGGAATTTGCTTGATGCGATCGTTTTGTTCTTTCACCTGTTTCTGCAAGGTTAGTATTAAAGATTGTAAATCTGAATTATTAGACATACCTGGTCTTCCTCCAAGTGATTCATTTAGAGTGCCCCTACTTCCTGAATTTGCTAGTCCAGATTGTGGATTTTCTACAGTCGCGATGTTGTTTGTAGGAGGCATGGGCGGCACAGTTGGTAGCTCCCTCATGAAATTTTGAAGAGCTTCACTCACATATTCACCAACCAACTGCTTCACAGTGTCTTGTTCTCCTATTTGCTCGTTTCCAGTTTGATCATTGTTGTGAGTTGTAGATCTTTCTGGGGAGTTGTCCCTTGAACCTCGTGGGGATCCCTGAGGCGATGGAACTGGGATTCCAGTTGTTTGATGGTTGTTGTCATTAGTATTCGACATAATTCGATAAGGTTATTCGAGAAAAAATAAAGATTATCAATTCCCCGTAACCAATTTGTTTAACCAAAGAATTGGATTCTTAGTCAAAGCTATTTTAAGAAGTACTCGGGCTTCTGATAACCAAAGAGATTAGCTAATAATAGGATTTAGACTTGTAAATAAGAAAGCAATAAGATAGCATAAAAGTAAGTATATTTCAGTAGTGGTTCGAACGTGTGTATACAAGTGAGGTTTTACTCCCTTTTATAGGGAATTTCTTAATATAATGTCTACTCTTCTTAATGATTGAGCATTAATGACTAAGAATATCAAACGTACCGTTACAATTGGTAATCGTAACTGTTGTGTGA
Organism: Nicotiana knightiana; assembly: GCA_005239525.1. Classification (NCBI taxonomy): domain Eukaryota; kingdom Viridiplantae; phylum Streptophyta; class Magnoliopsida; order Solanales; family Solanaceae; genus Nicotiana; species Nicotiana knightiana. The sequence continues at coordinate 42,659 of MDKJ01294397.1, forward strand.
AGATTATGTAATGTTTAGCTCATTGATTAAAGGCCTTTGAATCTTCCCTTTATTCTTCCTTGATTCATTCTGACCGTGTCTCTTCAACTCCTCAATTAGACTGGAACCCCCGCATCTAATTGTCTCGTTTGCATGCTATTCCGCTCCTCTTTTCCCCATACGTTTTTCTAAACTTCTGACCAGCTATCATGTTTCCATTGACCCACGTAGATTGCTTTGTCATCAAAATTATTACAGGTGTGAAGTTTATTTTTTACCAATACAGCTAGGCCAAATTTACCCTTCCTTTTGGCGAATTGTTCACTTGATCAGATACTTCTCGAGCAGGGTCGAGGGAATGTCTTTTACCCTCGACCATCCACTACAAAAAAATTAGAATTATCTACGAACGTCGTCGTTAATCTGTCGCTGAAACACTTGTAGCTAGCACAATTTCTTGATAATCCGTTGCTAAATGAGATTAGCGACGAATTTTTCTATTTAGCTACAGAATTTTCCCGTCGCTAAAACCTGATTTTTTAGTAGTGATCTAATCAGGCTATACAACCCTCGTCTCTATCGAGGTGGCCTGATAAAGTTGCAACATCGATCCTCGGAGTCTTTCTTCTCTAGTATCAACGAAGATAAAGACTGAGGGTGGATGAGCCTCTTCGTTTGAGTCAGGACCTATGACCTGATTCCTGCTGAAAAGATGTCGTTCCCAGAAGAGTGGAATATGAAGTGTAAGTACAGGCTTATCGAGTGTGTTTCATCATTTTGATATTCTCGTCTTCTTTTGAACTAACCCCCTTTTAATAATGCAGCCATCGTTTGGTATCTAGGTGCGGTTGCGGACCTCCCGGGCTGGGTTCAGCAACTGGCTTCCACTTCCTCATACGCCGAGCACGTCTGGCGCGAATTGGCCAAAGGCTGATGGGAGGCCAAAAACCATGGTGAGCTTTCATTATTTGCATCTCGTAGCGAAATACTCCTAAGCAAAATACTTAATTTTGCATTAATGCAGGCCTCGGAGATGTTGTTTCGATGAGGCCGCCCCCAGCCGGTGAGGAAGAAACCCCAAAACCTGCCAAAGACAAGAAAAGGAAGAGGGGGTCACCGGCGAACTCTCCGAAGCCAAAAAAATCAAGGTCTAAAAGTTTAATGTCGATACGGTGGCCTTAATTCCGAAAATTTCCGAACGTCTTCGTGTTGAGGACGAAAAGGGAGACGATGATGATGGCGAAGATGATGATCACCCTTTAGTGATTCAGAGGAGAGGAAGCACCGATGCTCCAAAGGCTGCTAAACTGAGGGCTGTTGATGTGGTTCAACCTGATGCTGATGAGGTCTCTGAGGAGAGCTCGAGCTGACCAGTGACAAGAAAGCGCCTTACACCATAGGGCACTTGATCGATGAACCTGAAGATCCCAACTCTGAGGTGCCTCGAAGGCGGGAGAACGCTCCGATTGAACCATTCAGGTGATTGATGTGGACGACTCTCCGCCAGGCCCGTTATTCTCTACGGGGAAAATATGGGATGCCCAAGATATGAAGACTCCCGATGTGGGAACATCCCACGGGGAGGACGACAATTTCTGAGAATGCCTTTCCGGGATCGAAGAGGGCCCCGACCTTGACGCCTCGTTCATCTTCGAAGAGGCTGAGAATATTCTGAAGCAGGTAAACCTTGCCTTAACAATTATATTTGGAGTTTGATTCTTGCCTTTCTGACTCCCTTTCTTCGTGATAAGGCCGTGATGCTCTATGAACGAGCTTTTTCCAAGTCTCGGGCTGAGCTCGCCCATTGTGAAGATGAGCTCAAGAAGCTCATGTTAGAGATGGACGAACTCAAGGCTCTCAATGCCAAAAGAGAGGGGGAACTCAATGATCTTCGAGAAAGTTTGGAGGAGGCTTCCCAAAAGCGAGCCGAGCTCGTCGAACAGGTAATATAGCCTTTGTGGGCGTTACTTTGTATCTACTTGCTTCGGTGTATAATTTTTTAATTTTACAGCTTTATCGGAAAGCCGATTTGGTGGAGCAACTTTGGGAGGAACTTAAGAACAAAGAGGCTGAAACCCTCAGGTGGAAGCAAAATATGGACCGTCTAGCCTCTGAGAAGGATACTCTTCTGGAAAAACTAGCCTCGGTCGAGCACCAGCTTCAGAGTTCAAAAGAGGAGAGCCGTGAGTTTAAAGATATTCACACTGAGACGGCCGCTGAATTAGCTAAGGTCAAGTCCGAAGCTGATGCATTCATGTCCTCATATCGAACTGATGCTGCTGCTGCTAATGCTCAGGCTTGGGATATATCTGCCGCAGCAGAGCTCAAGTTAACATGTGCCATCAATCATGCTAAGTTGGAGTCTCGAAGGCATACTCTCGAGGAGGTCCATGCTAAAGCCTTCAACCTTTCCGCCGAAATCGAGAAGGTAAAGACCCTGGAAGAAGAGGTAGCTGCATTGCTCTCCACTGACGAGGATTCTGCCAGCAGCTCTTATAGTGAGGGAGACAAAGGTGAAGTCCCCAAGGAGGAGGAGGAGAAGGCCCCCGAAGATGAGGCTAGCGAAGATGTAGCTCCAGTTGACACTACCTCCGAGCAAGTGACCCCGAGAGTAGATTAGGTTCTTTTGTTTTCTTTCTTTTGTGTAAGGGCCCTATGGGGGTCTGGTAAATGTTCCTTTGAATCATCTTTTGAATATACAGAACTTTTTCGCTTCATTTTCGTTTCGTGTTAAATTCTTTTTTATCGAAATTTGGTGTTGTAGACAATCGGTCCGCCTATTGGGCTTAAAATATAATACCCTTAGGTTTTGTGTTTGATCAATGATCGACAATAGGTTACCTCTTAAGGTTTGATCTTCGAGCTGAGATTTTTCTTTGGTTTGACTCCAGCTTGGGGTGAAGGCTAGGTAAGGTCTCAAGCACGATGTGCTTCGGCCTTTAAGTTCTATAAATATTGGCCTTAGGATTTTAAATACCGGCCCTTAGGCTCTTTAGATTGTCCCTTAAGCTCTTTTTAGGTTGGGCCAATTCGGTCTCTGAAATGGCTATGATTTTTCCCTCTTTCCGGCTGAAGACTTAGTGAAAATTTTGGTATGCCTTAGCATGTGTTCTTTGTACTTGTTGGGTTTTTTGAAGGTTCGATTGATTGGAACCTCGCCTGTAATTCGTCGTGCACCGATAATCGAATACCAATAATCGAATACCTCTTGAGGTTTCTTCGAAGGCTGATATTATCGAAGCCTCTGATTTATTCGAGGGCTGGTTTTATCGAAGCCCTTTATCATTTGTTTTTGCCGAGGTTAGCCTAATTTAACCGGTTTTTCGAAGTGTTTGAAGGCCTTCAGTTTTATGGCGGAAGTCGGACGTCTCCGAACTGCATGAATTCGGGGGTAGCCTTTTTATATGACTGTAGTATTTTTGTTTGGCCGTAGCCTTTAGTCCCCGAGTATGATGTCTTGGCCTTTATATCGAGGGGATGCCTCTTTGAGGTCTTATGAGTTCGAGTATACCTTTTTGAGGTCTTATAAGTTCGAGTATGCCTCTTTGAAGTATTATAAGTTCGAGTATGCCTCTTTGAGGTCTTATAAGTTCGAGTACTTGATGACTCGATCTGTTGATTGTCGATGATAGTCCCCAAATAATCGGGGTGCGTTTGCATTCTGGCCCTCGGTCCATTTCTTGTAGAATTATAAGCATGAAGCTTTGTATAATAGTAGACTTCTTTTGAGACACAAAGTGTTGTCGCGCCCCCTCTTTCCTCGCGGAGATCGGGTTTATGACATTCGGTTGAGACAACTCTTTCCTTTTGGGAAAGGGTTTTGTGTTTTTTAGAGTCGCCACCTAACGATTTTTAAAGGTGCGTTAGGACACCAAAGGGGTTCATTTACAACTACGTTTTTAACCAGAGATAGGGTAAGGACTTGAAATTATCCTAAGGGGAAGGTGTTAGGCACCCCTAAGGATTCACAAGTGTGGTTCCTGGCCAAATAGCTTTTGTGAATTTGTACGGCTTAGCAAATAAACAAATAAAGGCTCAAATAAGAGGGGATTTAAGTCTTAAGCATGCACATGTTTGAATATAGTAAAGAAGGTTAGATTTTGAAAGGATTACAATCTAAGCATATAAAGGGTATCCTAGGTTTATAATAATATGGATCACATCAGTACAATACCTGGTAATCACTCATCAAAGAGGGGCTACACGTGGTATTAGCGCACCGGTCATCATATCCATATTATACTCTTTCCCACCCCGTGAAAGTAACTAAATCGAGTGTTGGTCTCGACCTCTATTGCATGTTGTTACCCGTCTCTTTCTATCAGTCCCGGAGGAATTTAGGACTTATATCCTATAAGGGAGGTGCTAGGCAGACCCTCAGGTTTTAAAGGTAAAAATTACTAAGGCGACACATAATAAAACATATAGGACTTCAATTAAGGGGAGCATGGAAAGCAAATAAAAGGCTCAAGTATACCTCCACACATAGTACACATAAACAGCATGACTCATACACAGTTAAGGTCCAGATTCAGGTTCAGATCCTAAGCATGGTATCTAAGTGATAACACAAAGACAGATTTATTGCATAACTCAAAGAGGAAGTCTTATTCAGGCTTGCCTACTGGTTTTAAACATCTGACAGTTGAACACTAATCACAAAGGACAGTTCTGGATTTACTTATTTACGGCTGATTACCTAAGACTTTCCTAGGCATGTAGCAGTTGTACAACTTTGTTAAAAGGGTTTCAGATTACCAATCCTAATAGCATGTGATTCTAAGTGTGTACAGAAGACTGATTGACAGTTTATCTAGAACAGGATCTCTACGTGTATAGCATGACGAGACATGATGAAAGGAAAACAATATATATGAGTCTAAGTAGCATGATATCTAATGCATGACATGTTGTACCTAAATATGGATGCTATTGCGCATAGAGAAAATAAACCTAGAAACATGGTCTCTACCCTTAATTATACTACAACATGCATATCACCCACCCTTTTTCACTATCCGACCCTAGAGTTGTTTACAACAATTATTACAGGCCATTTGCATATGAATTACTTAATTAAAAGGAAAAGAAGAAGTTAACTATAGGGAGCCTTCCATAGTAGGCCCAAGTTTCCAGATCCTCAAATGCCATTGGTTCACAACCCTTCACATGATCCAGGTGTGTCAAAGTTCCCTAAGGATCTCAAGGGATCCCAGACAGTGCTCACACCCAGATTTCATAGCCAAGATGGAGTAAGTGCAGTGTGGAATGGCCAACTCTTGTGTGTCAAAGTTCAGAGGGAGCTCAAGGGTCCCAAAGCAATGCTCACACAAGAGGGGCAGAACCTAATGTCTAAGAGTATAGTGGAAGTTCTCATAGTGAGTAAGAACAGTTTTAAAACAGTTTTGAGAAAGAGAGATTTTTAATGAAAATTAGCTTGAAAAGGGTAAGGCAGTAGCACAACCAACATACTCAAACAACACATACAGAACAATAAATAGGAATTAAGACAAGTGCAGCAACCACAAGCAGGGAGATGAGGGATTGGGGACAAGTATGAAGCACATAGGAACATGCTTGCACACAAGTAGGCCTCAGAAAAGTAGTACAAGACTTAAAAATTCACAGCACATTCTATCACAAAATGTTCATGTCAGGAGCTTAACAGCATTAGATTGAGGGATGCTAAACAGGTTCATACATTAGGTTCAGGGAAGGGGTTCAGGATTACTTAGTAGCTAAGGGGTCACGCACACATGCTGATAATGTATTGGGTTTAGGGAGTAAGGCAGAATTGTAACAAACAAATAGGAGGATCAGTAGACATACTGAAATAAGGGGAAGGGAAATCAATAGACATAATAGATATGCTAGTTACAGGGTAAACAGTAGAACCACAAGTAGAAGCACAAAAGGAATAAGTGAAAGTGCAATACGAACATAAACATGTTGTTTTGGATGTTGTAAATCAAATAGAAGACATACCAGTCAAGATTGAGAGAATAGAACAGTAGTGTGTAGAGAAGTAGAGCAATAAGACAGTAGTGTGCAGAGCAAGAGAGCAGTAATAAGTTACTCAGTCTTGGCTTTCAACTGACTGAGTAGCCAATAGTCAATAAGAGAAGCAAGAGAGAATGTGTATGAAAGTAAGAGAGAGCAATGAGTATGCTTGTGTGTGTGTCTTTTGATAATGAAAGAGTAGAGAGTATATATAGTTTGAAAGCAGGTAGAAAATAAGGTAAAGTTTGTAGTTAAGCAGTAAATAAAGAAATCAGGATTAATCATCAGAGAATCAAAGTATGTACTCCCTTCAATTAAGGGGTCAATTTCAAACGGTAATGGACATGTGACAAATAAGGAAAGATACCACATGGCTGACATATAACACATAAGGAAATATTTCAAACTAATACAAGTATATGGCAGGTAATTAGGCTAGGTACATAACATATTAATTAAGGAATGTCATAAGAATCAACATAATCAACTACGAAAAATAAGGCAGGGAATGATGGAAACCAGCCAGAAACCCTCGAGTGAGGTTCAAATCACAGGAAATTAGCACCAATTAGGGAAAGTATCACATATTTAAGGAAATACTCAGAATCAGTAGAGAACAATACTAATCACAATTATTCAAAGATTCAAATTGGTAGATTGTACTGATTTAAGCGGAATGAACATACATTAGGCAAAAGTCAAAAACCCTAATCACACAAAATTAGGGAAGCATAGAACATTGCAAATAATTAAAGGATTTAGCAAAATAAACATGATTTAGGCAGAAGTAACGAAGAGTCAGAAACTCTAATGGCAAGTATAGAGCAAAACTCACAAAAAATCACAAAGTACTCATGAAAGCAAAGCAGTCATACTAGAACAGATAAAAACACTATCATGCATATACTCAGAATCACAGATTGAAACCAAGAAATTTGGGGGTTTCTATCAAAATGACTCAAACAAAAAGGGAGAAGCTCAAATAATGTTTAAACGCGATAAAAATCATAAAATAATATTAAGAAACCAGAAAAAGAATTGTTTTGAAAAAAGGATTTAGAAACCCTAGTTTGAAAAATGAAGAATCGTTTAGGAAACAGAAAAATCTTTAAGGGAAACATGAAAATAACTCATAACATGTATAGATCTGTTACAGATCTAGAATAACCGAGAGTTTTAGGAGTTAGGGTTTCAAAGAGAGAACCCAGAGAGGAGGAGAAAAACTCAAAAGTCACTGATTTTAACCGGAAAGTAGTAAGATCTTACTCGGACGACCATGGATGACCGGAAAAATGGCAAGAGATCATAGGAGGTGAGGGAACCACCTCTGGTTCACTTGAGGGCTTCAAGAGCAGTGACACACGTTAAGGAGGGAGCCATGAGGCTGTGAGTGGTGAAACCACCATGCTTTCCGGCAAGGCGACGGCCAGAGAAGGGGCTAGGTTTAGCAGAGGGAGTCGAAGAGGTGAGAGAGTTGAGAGAGATGAGAGGGTTGAGACAGCGGAGGGTGAGGGGGAAATGAGAAAGGGGGAAGGGTAGTCTTTAGGTTTATTTTAGGAAGGGGGTCATCCGGACCGTTGATCAATTTTGATCAACGGTCAGGATTAAACCCAGATTGGGCCAGGTAGATTTAGGTTTGGGCTTGGGGGGTCTGTTGGGTTATTTAATTGTGTTGGGATCAGGCTAATTTCAGGCCAAAATTGAAATGGAGGTGGCTAATTATTAAATACTCAATTAGATTAGCTAAAACAATTTCTAAAATAGTTGATAATTGTAAAAAACGAAATTCATGCTTAGAAAAATAAATTAAAATGATTACTTAGTATTTAAAAATACAAAATGGCTAATTACTGGATAAAAATAGTATAAAACATATGATTGGGCTATAATTGCAAAGTTATTGCGATTATAGCCAAAAAGTGCCAATTTGGCTAATTGTGAAATAAATTGGTCTTAGTAGGATCCTAAATAATAAATTAAATCAAGAAATACTTTTGAAAGCATTTATAATGCAATTTTGTAATTAATTATCGGAAATAAAATGCTGGATAAATTAAAAAATAAATTAATAAAATATAGAAAAATTTAGGAAAAATACCATATTGCTATGAAAGCGTGATTTTGAAGGTATATATGCAAATTAAAAATATTTTGAGGAAAAATTGGGTATCAACAGCTGCCCCTCTTTACCCGGAAAGGATGAAAGAGTTGTCGGGTAAAGATATGATGGCCAATTTTGACCAAGCGAAACGATTTGGAGAGATTTAGGCTACACCCTAGCTTCTGAGTTTCTTACATATCCATGTCTTTACAGGAATCAGGTTGTATGTAGTTCAGGAGTCATCGGTGAAGTACACCGATGAATTTTCATACAAGAACGGACACAACATTTGGGACTAATTGAATAAGTGGCTTGCAGGGTGGTTAGGAGAACTGGAGTGGAACCGCTCCTGCCGGAATGGCAGTTTGCTCGCCGGATTACCTGCAAATAAATAATACAAGCATATATTGTGCGTACTTTAAACATGATACAAATTCCCGTTGGACCATGAATGATGTCTTCGGACGGTTAAGGATGACGTCCTCAAACCATGACGTCCTGGGCTATGAATTGCTTGATGCAGGATTGGCAGGCCATGAAAATGATGTTCTCGGGCCATGAGTATGGTGCCTCCGAACCATGACGCCTTTGGATAAGTTGGCGATATTTCAGCCCATGAAATGCAGTAAAATGATGCTGACGAGACAGAGCTTAGTCTTGCAAATAAAAGAGTAGAGCTTAGCCCGAAAGGAAAGCGAAGTAAATAGTGCTTGAGACAGCGGTTAGTCTCGAAAGGTAAATTGGAGGCAGAGCTTAGCCTCGAAAGGCAGAACGGTAGCCTTATGCAATGCAGATGGAGACACTGCTTAATCTCGGAAGGCAGAATGGTAGCCTTATGCAATGAAGCAAATGCATATGGAGACAGTGTTTAGTCTCAGAAGGCAGAATGGTAGCCTTATGCAACGATGTAGATGGAGGTAGAGCTTAACCTCGGAAGGCAGAATGGTAGCCTTATGCAAAGATGCAAATGCAGATGGAGACATCGTTTAGTCTCGGAAGGCAGAATGGCAGCCTTATGAAATGATGTAGATGGAGGTAGAGCTTAACCTCGGAAGGCAGAATGGTAGCCTTATGCAAAGATGCAAATGCAGATGGAGACATCGTTTAGTCTCGGAAGGCAGAATGGCAGCCTTATGAAATGATGTAGATGGAGGTAGAGCTTAACCTCGGAAGGCTGAATAGTAGCCATCTGCAATGATGCAAATGCAGATGGAGACAACATTTAGTCTCGGAAGGTAGAATGGTAGACTTATGCAATGATGTAGATGGAGGTAGAGTTTAACCTCTGAAGGCAGAATAGTAGCCTTATGCAATAATGTAGATGGAGGTAGAGCTTAACCTCGGAAGGCAGAATAGTAGCCTTATGCAAAATGTAGATGGAGGTAGAGCTTAACCTCGGAAGGCAGAAAGGTAGCCTTATGCAGAGAAATAAAATGGCAGTAGGAATTTTAGCTGGTGATGAATTGCGGCATTGTGATTATTGAGAGCATTGTAACTGTGGAGAATTGAGGCATGTGCGAACGTCGGCAAGTGCAGCAGTTTTGAGAGTCGTATTTTGGACAACGTTTGTCCCTGGGCGGAAAGTTCGTTTAGGAATTTTGCAACCTTAGTGCCTGCAACCAAAGAAAGATCATAAGTTCTATAAACGGGGGGGAGGTTAGTTCGTATCCCCACTGGCTTTTCTTGACTTGTTGGGCTCGATCTGATGATACTGTCTGTATTATTGGGGTAGCGTTGCTAAACAAAGTTGTTTCAAAAACAAACATGCATGATTTTGTAAAAGCATAATGCATAATTAAAAAATAATTTTAGGATGAATCGACGATCGTGACACGGCTCGGGACATTGCAACCTCTCCTGCTACGGAATTTTGAGGGTTCTCCTCAAAATTATGCCCCAGTTTGATGGGTGAATGTCTTTGACTGTTGCTCGTGCGGCGATTGGCTGATCTTGCTTCAAAATTTTGAGGGTCCTCCTCAAAATTCTGCCCTAGTTTCCAATTGGGGAAAAATGAAATTTTTATTGAATTGTGACCCAACCCATAGGGCTGCCTACGTATCCCCTCTTAAACGGGAATCAGGTCAAGCGTAGTTCAATTTACATCATTGAGAAAGCATAAAGATTACACATAGTAGCATTTGACTGCATCTGAATTGATTGGCTTTCGCTAGACTTCTCCGTCCATTTCTGCGAGTATAAGTGCTCCTCCTGTCAGTACCCGGTGAACCATGTACGGACCCTGCCAGTTGGGAGAGAACTTCCCTTTGGCTTCGTCTTGATGTGGAAAGATCTTCTTCATCACCAGCTGCCCCGGTGTGAACTGTCTAGGCTTGACTCTCTTGTTGAAGGCTCGGGTCATTCTGTTCTGGTAGAGTTGACCATGACAGACTGCATTCATTCTCTTTCCGTCTATGAGGGCTAGTTGCTCATAACGGCTTTTTACCCATTCTGCGTCGCTGAGCTCAGCTTCTTATATAATTCTTAGAGATGGTATCTTAACTTCGGCAGGAATAATAGCCTTAGTACCATAAAACTAGCATATATGGATTTTCCCATGTTGAGGTGCAAACTCTGGTGCGATATCCCAATAAGGCAAATGATAACTTCTCGTGCCACTGCTTGTGCCTTTCTATCATCTTTCTTAGTATCTTCTTGATGCTTTTGTTGGCGGCTTCTACAACTTCATTCATCTGAGGTCTGTAAGCTGTGGAATTCTTGTGTTTGATCTTGAAAGCCTCGCACATAGCTCTCATCAAGTCACTGTTGAGATTGGAACCATTGTCGGTGATAATTGACTCAGGAATCCCGAATCGACAAACAATACGGTCGCGGACAAAGTCTGCCACGACTTTCTTAGTCACTGCTTTGTAGGATGTTGTTTCGACCCATTTGGTGAAATAGTCGCTGGCTACCAGAATGAACCTGTGTCCATCGAAGGCGGCATGCTCGATTGGTCCAATAACGTCCATGCCCCAGGCGGCAAACGGCCATGGTGAGCTTGTTGTGTTGAGCTCGTTCGGTGGTATCTTTATCATATCTGCGTGTATCTGATAACGGTGGCATTTCCGGACATACTGGATGCAGTCTGTTTCAATAGTCATCCAAAAGTAACCAGCTCGGAGTATCTTCTTTGCCAGAACAAAACCGTTCATATGTGGGCCACAGGTCCCAGCATGAATTTCCTCTAGCAGCTTGGATGCTTCCTTTGCATCGACACAACGTAAAAATCCCAAATCGGGAGTCCTCTTATATAGGATTCCTCCGCTGTGAAAGAAGTTGTTAGATAGTCTTCGAAGTGTGCGTTTCTGAGTGGGATTCGCAAGCTCGGAGTAATATCCTTTTGCCAAATACTCCTTGATGTCATGAAACCAAGGATTTCCGTCTGCTTCCTCTTCGACATGGGCACAATAAGCTGGCTGATTATGGATCCTTACGGGAATAGGATCAATGAAATTCTTGTCCGGGTGTTGGATCATTAAGGACAAAGTAGCCAATGCATCGACGAACTCATTCTGGATTCTGGGGACATGCCGAAATTCTATCTTCGTTAACCTCTTTCTTAATTCTGTACGTGGTGAAGATACGGCAGTATCTTGGAATTCTTGGTAGCCCACTCTCCTTGTACCTGATGTACCAGCAAATCTGAGTCACCAATCACTAACAGCTCCTGGACGTTCATGTCAATGGCCATGTTGAGCCCTAAGATACAGGCTTCATACTCTGTCATATTGTTGGTGTAGGGGAATCTGAGTTTGGCAGATACTGTATAATGTTGACCATTTTCTGATATTACTGCTCCAATGCCAATTACCTTGAAGTTCGCTGCTCCATCGAAAAACATTCTCCAACCTTCATAGGATTCTGCAATGTCTTCTCCTATGAATGATACCTCTTCATCAGGAAAATACATTTTCAGAGGTTCGTATTCTCCATCTACAGGGTTCTCAACAAGATGGTATGCCAGTGCTTGTCCCTTGACTGCTTTCTGAGTCACATAGATAATATCAAACTCACTCAGCAGGATTTGCCACTTGGCTAGCTTTCTAGTGGGCATGGGCTTCTGAACGATGTACTTCAATGGATCCATTCTCGATATGAGATACGTTGTGTAGGCACATAAGTAATGCTTTAGCTTCTGAGCTACCCAAGTCAAAGCACAACAAGTGTGTTCCAATAAAGAATATCTGGCCTCGTACATAGTGAAATTCTTGCTGAGATAATAAATGGCTTGCTCCTTTCTTCCTGTTTCATCGTGCTGCCCTAGAACG
>MDKJ01279495.1:0-36723 GCA_005239525.1 Nicotiana knightiana
AGATTATATTTGCAGCGCCCGTTTAGTCTTTCTATAAGACATAGTTGAGCGTGATCAGTGGGCAACCACTGTATCAATGGACCATCGTTCTTAAAACACTAACATCTCTATCATATTCCGCATTAGGGACTTAGGGACATACTTAGACATGCTTGAATATCATTTTACATGAATAACTAACATAGACATCCTTAACTGCTAAGAGTAGAAACACTTATGAAATAGCATCACGTTTATGTATCATTACTTGGATAATTCCAAAAGAAAGAAGGATTAGCCTTAACATACCTGTATGATCTCTTCCTTATTACTCACCCAAGCTCAACATAACTTCTTGCATCTACAACAACTGAAATGATATTACCGTTAACATATAATGTCGTACCATCATATTTGGCTAGTCGTATGACTTAAGGAAAATAGGGTAGCAAATCCCCTATTTTTAATACATCCCAAGGACCATTAAGGGTCATCAATAGCCCAAAAACAACAACTATGACCAACAATAGCAACAACAACAATATAATGCAATATGAGTTTTTCCGATTATCTTAGCAATATGATTGAGCGGCAAGCTCATTTTTTCTCATAAAAAGATATAAATTGAATCCAACTCTTATTCCATAAATTAGTTTACAAGCTTCAAAACATCATACTTATATGTATCATATTATTTCTAGTTTAAAACATCCACAAAATAACTTCCAAAACAGCCCCATACGTCTAGCACCTTAATTTTTATCGCAATCACTTATTTTTCATCTTTTCTTTTTCAATAAAATTAATTAACACCTAGACAAGATTAATAAAAGCATCCAAAATTTATCAAATTATTTCTCACAATTTCCAGCCACCACAAACCATATATTTAGCCACAAAACAGTCCAACCAAAAAGACAACCATATCCCATGTTATTTCAAGTGCTATCTTATGGTTTTTCACTCAAACAACACAACCAAAACAAGATTAACCTTAGTGTCACGACCCCAAATCTAAGCCAGTCGTGATGACGCCTATCGTGAAACTAGGCCAGCCAAAACTACACTCAAATCGTAATAAGCTTCCATTTGCATCTTTACTAATCTGATACCCATAAAGGTTTCTTTTAAATATTTTAAAAAATAGTTAAAGCTATACCGAATATTAAATACAACCCCCGAGATCCCGGAGTCACCGGTCATGAGCATCTACATAAATAGACAAATGAAAAGAAAAGAATAAACTCTATAGCAGGACTGCGGACGTGTGTAGCTGCCTCGCAAAAATCTCCGAGAAGATCTCTGGAACAAATACACAGCTCACTCTGCCCTAACACCTGGATCTGTGCACAAGGTGAGAGTAATGTGAGTACGCCAACTCAGTAGTAATGAAAATAAATCAGGTCAGAGCAGTAAGAAACACATAAATCAAATCATCATTTCACAATAAGCACAACCTTTTTTTCTAACAATGTATACGTTAAATCATCACACTTAAAAGCCAATTTCAGTAAAAATCATTTGGAAATATACTTGCCAATAGTTTCAACATAACTTTCAAGAAGTTTAGTGTAAAAAACGATAAAATTCATAAAAAGGCCCCTCGGGCAAAAATATGTTCATAAGATCAGTGTGAAAGTGGTAAAATCATAAGTAGCCCCTCGGGAAAAAACATGTTTTAGAACTTGCCCCTCGGTCATGCCTCACAGTCACTCATAATCAGCCCCTCGGGCATACCTCACAGTCACTCATACCTCCCAAACACTCGTCACTCGGCACTCGACACTCGCACTCAGTAGCTACCTGCGCTCACTAGGGGTGTGTACAGACTCCGGAGGGGCTCCTTCAGCCCAAGCGCTAATATCAAGCCACCTCATGGCGTATCATATCCTCACAATCAGGCCGTCGACCTCACTCAGTCAGAACCTCTCAAAACCCCCTCGGGCATATCAGTAAAACGGGGTACGACCCAAAACATCATTTTTATATCTCAAAATATTGTAAATAAGGCTGATTTTCAAAAATAGTTAAGAACAATATGACTGACTGTAAATCATAAATCAACAGTGAGGAAATAGCAGTAAAAAGCACCCAAGGGGTCTAAACAAGTCGGCACGAGGCCCCAAACACGGCTTATAGCCCAAATATAGCAATAGTCTTTAGAACACAATTTAACATATGATTTAGACTAAAATACGCAACTCAATAGTTGCCACGGAGAGGACCAAATCCAATCTGAAAATCAGTGCACGCCACATACTCGTCATCCGACATGTGAACCATTCTAAAAACATTGAGAAATATGATGTCCAGGGTTTCATACCCTCAGGACAAGATTTATAGCCATTACTTACCTCTACCGAGCCACAATACTAATCCGCGATGCTCTTGCCCCTCAAATCGGCTCCCGATTGTCCGAATCTAACCAAAACCAGATTAACATCATCAATATACGCTAAAGGAACAAAACCCAATCGAAAACTATCAATTTAGACACAATTCTCGAAATTCGGCCAAACCCGAGCCCCGGTCCCACGTCTTGGAATTCGATAAAATTTACATCACTAGAATCCTCATCCTTCCACGATTATATACATACCAAGAACACCAAAATCGGACGACAATTGTCCACTCAAATCATCAAAAGAAACTTTAAATTCTCATGCACCTAATCTCCCCAATTTTTGGGTTTAAATTCAACAAATTTCCGGTTTAATTACTTAGAAAACGACATAGAAACTAGTTATGAAGTTGAAAACCTTAACTCCAAGTGATTCCCTTTGATTTCCTCTTCAAACCCTCTCAAAGAGCTTCCAACTCGTTCAATAATGGAGGAAAAATGAGCTAATCTCGCACAAATGGCCTTTAAAACATTCTGCCCAACAATTAATTTCCTTTAGTGCGATCGCATTTCCAGGGATGCGTTCGCGATACACAGACAGCCCACTCTATGCGTTCGCGTACAAACACACACGTTCGCATAACTCAAACACTCACCCCCCTCATGCGCCTCAGACACCTTATGCGATCGCGGACCTTACCCACGCGATCACACTGCACACATGACCCACTCTTACGCGATCGCGACCTCCACCCATGCGATCGCATAGCATAAAAACCCATGCTGCCCCCAACTAGCCTATGCGATCGCATTCTTACCCACGCGATCTCATAGAAGGACACCAGAACAGAACACCAGCAAAATTTTGCAAGTTTCGAACATCCAAACTTGATTCGTTAACCTATCAAAACACACCCGAAGCCCTCGGTACCTCAACCAAACACGCCAACATAACCCATAACCTTATTCAAACTTAGTTGACCTTCGAAACACCAAAAACAACGCAAAAACACCAAAATTACATCAAATTCAAGCATATGAACTTTGAAACTTCTAAACTTCGCCAATGATGCCGAAACCAACCAAAACACATCCAATTGACCTGAAATTTTTCACACATATCCAAAATGACATTACGAACCTGGTCCAACTTTTGGAATTCTATTCCGACCCCAATAGCCTATTTTCCACTGCCGACCGGAAATCACCAAAAACTAGCTTTCGCCAATTCAAGCCTAATTCTACACCGGTCATCAAAACTTCATTCCGAACACACTCCTAAGTCCCAAATCACCTAACAAATCTATCCGAGCCATAAAATCCACATTCCGAGTTCGTTTACCAATAAGTCAACTCCCAGTTGACCTTTTCAACTGTTAAGCTAATTTATGAGACTAAGTGTCTCAGTTCTCACCACGACCACTCCGACCCCAAACCAACCAACCCAACATAACATAAATAGGCTAAGCAACATACGATAAAGCAGAAACGGGAAAAACGGGGCTATTACTCTCGGAACGACCGACCGGGTCGTTATATCCTCTCCCACTTAAACATACGTTCATCCTCGAACGTGACAAGAGTTGTTTTCCAACACCATCAAACTGCCAATTAGCCTACCATGCACATAACCGGGGGTGATCCCACGTCACCCTATCCCATATATGTCCAATAGCACAATCCAATCCTGACCCATAAACCTTAGAACCAAATTCCCACTTCTGAAACAATATACAAGATCAAAATTCCATAACTATAAACTGAAAAAGTCTGAACATGCTGAATCAAGCCATATACGCACCCCAGATGAAATCACATAATACACCGCATGACTCAATCACCTAGAGCGATAAATCCTAACCACAATAGCTGCTCAGAACAACCCAATGCCGGTACATAACCTCTTACCAAGAAATGCCTCGCTCTAACACTTTCACATACTGCTGATGAGGAAAGAAACATGTAGAAACTAATAACCATTCGTCCGACCATTCAAATATGAAGCTCCCCTTCCCAAACAGGAAGTATAGCAGATTTCTAAGTTGACTCCCGGTATTTATCCTTCCAACTATGCTGTAAACAATTCTGAAAATATTCATTCTAGGTCCAATGACCTCCTCTCATTCAACACGACCACTCTGATGACATGACACATCAATACAATTAGGATCCATAACCTGTGCAACTCGTGCACTCAATAGTAACATCCTAACGTAATCAAATTATGTGAAAGATTCACACGAGAGGACTATCCTGCCATTAACAATTATCATCACAACATCATGCTAAAAGCCTGGCACACACCGTAAAAATCAAAACACACGAATCCAATACCAAAGATCATACCCCTACATAACTCCGCTACACTGCGCGATCTCATCCAAACGCTGGTCCACTTGAAATATTTCAAGGCACCTTGCCCAAAATCAATAACCATTCGAAATTCGACATCAAGCACTCAAAGTGTATTTCCATAACCACGGGGAAACTGGACGATACCATGCCACATGAATCAGAAGATTCATAACCAACACGTCTCAATACTGCAACACCCAATTACTTACCTTACTCAAATCTAGCTATAAATCCCAATTAGAACCGCACCATATGAGCATATAACCAATAATCACCACTCCTCGCAACACCGAAGGGTAACTCATAGATCACTCCAGAACATGAATAAACTCAATCACAATCGAATGGTACATCTCTCAATAATAGAAATTCAGAGCCAACAATTCCGACCCGGTGCAGAACACACACCCATATTACCTACCAATAACCCTAAATTAACTTTGGTCACCCACAACAGATAGATAACTTACCGAAAAGTTCACAATGAAGGAATCAGGGTACATACTAACATCCGACTAGCTCTGCTCGCATCTTCACAGTTCACTACCACAAAATAACCTATTTATGAGAACTCTCAGTCTCGAAATCCATGAAACGAACGTATTACTATATCTGATCTCAACTCCACCGCTCGAATGCATGACACATCCCAAATACTCAATCATTCCATGAGGGATATCCCTATAATTCTTCCATGTCACCAAGCAACCTTGAATTTCAACAGTCGATCCAACAAGAGAGCGTCGCAATACCAATGAAGCACCCTAATCTCCACACATTTCCCTTTCTGAAATGTATACCCGGATCATCCACCCAATAGTGATATCATCTACCAAGTCATCTGAAACTGCCGTTTCTATCTAAGAAATTTTTTTTGACCTTCCTTCCAGAACTGAACCGTGACCTCACATATGTAAATCTCAACTCTACCCATATACCCCATACACCATGCCATCCTAGGGAAATTATGGGAACTTTATGATCCCTTCCGAGCCACAAGCAACTACATACCCAACTAGCCAAGAACTTTCATTTGATCCCATTTAGAAGCAAAATAACTACACATCACCCACACCTCACGCCAGAAGAAAATATGCATCCTTAACCGTGGTAGAAACCATTAGGAACTATCCAAAATCCCATTTGTGCAACACCAAACCATCAGGACTGGATCCTTCTAACTCAACCAAGCTACGGCAGGCCACCAAAAATCCAAGAGCATTGCTAAGAAACACCCGTAAAAACTCATCACCGCATGAACACCCAAAGAACTAATCGTATCCCTTACCATGCCGACCCGACCTACTACCAAGTTATCCTATTTATCCAAGTTTCTTCTGACTTACCTTCAAATTGATACTTCTCCTTGCCGTAATACCACGATTCTCAACCCAGACTCACCACATGCGACCCAATCACAAAACCATACTGGTTAAGGCTCATAAGCCGCCGAATACTCTCTCAAATATCCCCAAAAGTACCACATTCAAAATACTTACCCAAAAGAGACTTCATGCGAATCTAAAGTCATTACCTTCACCTTCCTGATACTGATATGTAGAACCCATGATGATGTAGAAATGTTACAATTCCTGACACCCTCCAACGTAAATCTCAATTACACCGATCAATTAGACAGAATCGACCTGACCCGTTCGCACACTAACATACTAGGAAAGTAATCCACTCACTTGAATCCACAAGCAAATTCATACACTGCACACACTACACCTTTTACAATTTCCACTAAATCATTCAATAGAACTCATTCACCCAATAGAGTACATTATGACCTATATAGAAGAACTTTCCATTACTCGCGTCATTCCCAGACCCCACATCTGCAGGTCATAACTGATTTACCAATATACCTCGAACTGAAACCAACACAACACATAATCGTGTAATCAACTTATCATTAACAGACTCCCCCACTTGGCTCAAAGCCAACGACCAAGACAACCAATAACCCACAACGCCCATAATAACACAACCCGTCTAATAGCTCAAGTCATCTGCAAATCTCGCATTCACCATTGTAATAGTCATGCCAACTTCCAAAAGCGATCTAAACTCAAATTACAACATATATCATTTACTGGTAGAAGAGAACTTACTATAGGATAACATAAGGATCACACACCCCAGGACAACCCGCAAGAGATACCCTTTCCCGCTTAGCCTCAAACATATATGTCTCTATACACTTCTGAATGCCATAACTATCGCGTAATCACTACACCTTTCTGCATCTAAACACAAACAACACCTACCCTCGAGGCATCACAATACGCGGTAAGAACCTGAAGCTGATGGCAGAGCTAACACTAGAGCGGCGGTCAAAGAAATATTGAGCTTCTGGAATCTCTACCCACACACATCTGACCACATGGATACCCTCACTGGACACCACGTGTCCCAAGAGTGCTACTGAACCGAGCCAAAATTCACACTCGGAGAACCTTGCACAGAGCCTTTCCTCCCTGAATCCTTATAATGCCATCCTCAAATACTAAGTATGCTACTCCTGGCTACGCGAATATGCCAGGACGCCATCAAAAAATACAATAACAAGGAGTGCTAATACGGCTGGAATACACCGTTAATCAAATACATGAACGCTACTGGGGCAATGATTAGCCCAAAATACATCACTAGGAACTCATAACCCAACAGAAAGATCCACTTCACTCCACAACTACACAATATGAGAGGTCTTCCAATACACTCACAACTCAAAACCATATACCAAACCGAGTCAGAAATCAAACACTAATTAGTTCTTGCCACATTTCTAGCCAACCCTTTTGTCACAATCAACAATCTGAACACAACCAACCATCAAATCACACTCACCAATTCTCATCAATAAGAACAAAAACGGACATATAAGTCCCCAAATGCACGGCTCAATCAATCGAAATATCATCACTCAAGCCACAGAATGAATTCGGCCTCAAGTCCTCCAGACTGGCCCATTACCAACATGCCAAAATCACATCTTATCTATGGAAGTCACAAGCTATCGATGCACAACTGATACCAAGCACCCTCGGGCGCGTTCGAATACGTGGAAGGAATTCAAGAGTTACACTCTTGGATGAATAAAAATGGATTCGCACGACAAGAATTCAAGAATGTGAGGTTTTCCTAAGGGTTCTGCATCCTCTCGAAGTTAAGTACATACGTCTCCGTACCGATCCGCAAGACTCTACTAAACCTGCTCATGACCGGTGAGTCCTATGTAACCTAGCGCTATGATACCAACTTGACACGACCCCAAATCTAAGCCAGACGTGATGGCGCCTATAGTGGAACTAGGCCAGCCAAAACTACACTCAAATCGTAATAAGCTTCCACTTGCATCCTTACTAAAATGATACCCATAAAGGTTTCTTTTAAACATTTTTAAAACAGTTAAAGCTATATCGAATATTAAATACAACCCCCAAGATCCCGAAGTCACAGGTCATGAGCATCCACATAAAGTATACAAATGAAAAGAAAAGAATAAACTCTATAGTAGTAAGAAGAAGAGAGAGAGGGCAGGACAACAGACACGTGCAGCTACCTCGCAAAAGTCTCCGAGAAGATCTCTGGAACAGATACACAGCTCACTCTGCCCTAACACCTGGATCTGAACACAAGGTGCAGAGAGTAATGTGAGTACGCTTACTCAGTAGTAATGAAAATAAATCAGGTCAGAGCAGTAAGAAACACATAAATCAAATCATAATTTCACAATAAGAACAACATTTCTTTCCAACAATGTATACGTTAAATCATCACGCTTAAAAGCCAATTTCAGTAAAAATCATTTGGAAATATACTTGCCAATAATTTCAACATAAATTTCAAGAAGTTTAGTGTAAAAACGATAAAAGTCATAAAAAGGCCCCTCAGGCAAAAACATGTTTCATAAGTTCAGAGTGAAAGTGGTAAAATCATAAGTAGCCCCTCGGGCAAAAACATATTTCAGAACCTGCCCCTCGGGCATGCCTCACAGTCACTCATAATTGGACCCTCGTGCATACCTCATAGTCACTCATACCTCCCAATCACTCGGCACTTGCACCCAGTACGTACTTGCGCTCACTAGGGATGTGTACAGACTCCGGAGGGGCTCCTTCAGCCCAAGCTCTAATATCAAGCCACCTCGTGGCGTATCATATCCTCAAAATCAGGCCCTCGGCCTCACTCAGTCAGAACCTCTCAAAAGCCCCTCAGGCATATCCGTAAAACGGGGTACTCGACCCAAAACATCATTTTTATATCTCAAAATAGTGTAAATAAGGCTGAATTTCGAAAATAGTTAAGCACAATATGACTGAGTGTAAATCATAAATCAACAGTGAGGAAATAGTAGAAAAAAGCCCCCAAGGGGTCTAAACAAGTCGGCACGAGGCCCCAAACACGGCTTATAGCCCAAATGTAGGAATAGTCTTTAGAACACAATTTAACATATGATTTAGAGTAAAATACGCAACTCAATAGTTGCCGAGGAGAGGACCAAGTCCAATCCAAAAATTAGTGCACGCCACATACTCGTCATCCGACATGTAAGCCATTCTAAAAACAGTGAGAAATATGAAGTCCGGGGTTTCATACCCTTAGGACAAGATTTATAACCATTACTTACCTCTACCGGGCCACAATACTAATCCGCGATGCTCTTGCCCCTCAAATCAGCTCCCGATTGCTCCGAATCTAACCAAAACCAGATTAACATCATCAATATACGCTAAAGGAACAAAACCCAATCGAAAACTATCAATTTAGACACAATTCTCGAAATTCGGCCAAACCCGAGCCCCGGACCCACGTCTCGGAATTTGATAAAATTTACATCACTAGAATTCTCATCCTCCCACAATTCTATACATACAAAGAACACCAAAATCGGACCACAATTGTCCACTCAAATCATCAAAAGAAACTTCAAATTCTCATGCACCTAATATCCCCAATTTTTGGGTTTAGATTCAAGAAATTTACGGTTTAATTACTTAGAAAATGACATAGAATCGAGTTATGAAGTTGAAAACCTTACCTTCAAGTGATTACCTTTGATTTCCTCTTCAAACTCTCTCAAAGAGCTCCCAACTCGTTCACTAATGGAGGAAAAATGAGCTAATCTCGCACAAATGGCCTTTAAAACATTCTGCCCAGCAATTAATTTCCTTCAGTGCAATCGCATTTCCAGGGATGTGTTCGCGATACACAGACCAGCCCACTCTATGCGTTCATGTACGAACACACGCATTCTCATAGCTCAAACACTTATCCCCCTCACGTGCCTCAGAACACCTTATGCGATCGCAGACCTTACCCATGCGATCGCACTGCACACAGGACCCACTCTTACGCGATCATGGCCTCCACCCATGCGATCACATAGCATAAAAACCCATGCTTCCCCCAGCTAGCCTATGTGATTGCATTCTTACCCACGCGATCGCATAGAAGGACACCAGAACAGAACACCAGCTAAATTTTGCAACTTTCCAACATCCAAACTTGATTCGTTAACCTGTCAAAACACACCCGAGGCCCTCAAGACCTCATCCAAACACGTCGACACAACCCATAACCTTATTCAAACTTAGTTGAGCCTTCGAAACACTAAAAACAATGCGGAAACACCAAAATTACATCAAATTCAAGCTTATGAACTTTGAAACTTATATATTTAGCCAATGATGCCGAAACCGACCAAAACACATCTGATTGACCTGAAATTTTGCACACATATCCAAAATTACATAACAAAACTGCTCCAACTTGCGGAATTCCATTCCGACCCCGATCGCCTATTTTCCACTACCAACCGGAAATTGCCAAAAACTAGCTTTCGCCAATTCAAGCCTAATTCTACACCGGTCATCAAAAATTCATTCTGAACACACTCTTAAGTCCCAAATCACCTAACGAAGCTATCCGAGCCATAAAATCCACATTCCGAGGTCGTTTACCAATAAGTCAACTCCTAGTTGACCTTTTCAACTATTAAGCTAATTTAAGAGATTAAGTGTCTCAGTTCTCACCACGACCACTCTGACCCCGAACCAACTGACCCAACATAACATAAATAGGATATACAACATACGATAAAGCAGAAACAGGGAAAACGGGGCTATTACTCTCGGAATGACCGGCCGGGTCGTTACACTTAGTCACAACCAAGAAGATGTTATACATGCCTTGTACAAAAACTACAACTCGAAACCTCATCTCAGATTATCTCACAATATCCCTCAATCACATCACAATATCATAGAAGCCTTCTCTGGGAGTCTTTGACACCTTTGATGATGAACTGTATTGATTTATCTTGAGTTTGGTTCTTGGGATCTTGGACCACTTCTTGGAGAACTTGAGAGTCTTTGTTGTAAGAAGTATCTGCATATTGACAAAATGTAATGGGTAAAGACAACTTATAAGCCCACTGCCTCAATTCTCTAAGCAGGTGGGTAAGTTTCCTGCTTGGCAACTTGAGCAGTGCAACTTCAAACACTTGTATCTCTCTACTCCGATATCATATTGACAAATTGTTTTCAGCGTTAGAAACTAAACACATGGAGATTTAATTCCATATAAACATCTCCTTGTAACTCTTAATATATTGGGATAAAACTGTGTCACAACTTAACCTATAAACCTGCCAATTTCTCCGAAGTGCGGCAATGTGACTTGGCGGCCCTAAATTTAAAAATCCATATTTCTCTACCATGATATCGTATGAATAAATGATTTGGACCGTTAGAAATTAGGTCCCAAGACCTTCATTTTGGTATGAGATATGTCCCAAAATGACATCATAAAGCTTATGATTTAATTTCTCAAAACGGCTCGTTACAAAACAAATCTTAACTCGATTTTTCCGTAAATTAAATCCAACTTTACCAAACTTTATATTTTATATACAAACATCAATTGACTTACGACGTACTCTTACATACAAAAACATGGGGTGTAACATCATATGTGTCATGAGGTGTATTGCGGGCACCGAATTTGTAAAATTACAGCTATTGTGGTCGGAGAATGTTGTTATGGTCAAGAAACTTATGTGGTGCATGGTTTGATTTCAGCGGAGGAGCATGGTCATGTGTGGGTTCAACGTGTGGAGACTGATTTGGTATTCGTATGTTAGAATCGGGTCTCTTGGAAAATTTCGAATGTTGGAATTTGGTTCTAAAGCTTGTTAACTAAGGTTATTGGGAGGATCTTGAGTCTGGATCGAGATAATGTGCTCACATGGATTGTGGTGGAACCGGAAGGTGAACGAGGTGTTAAATAGTAATTTTGGACAACTTCGGAACAATTCTTGGCACGTTCGAGGACGAATGTATGTTTAAGCGAGGGAGAATGTAATGACCCGACTGGTCATTTTGAGCTGTAGCTCGTCGCTCGGCATTTTGAGGCCTCGAGTAGCTTCATTTCATGTTTTATGACTTGTACGTGTGGCCGAAATTGAATTTAGTGAAGTTCAAAGTTGATTCGGATGAAAAATTCTAATTTTGGAAACTCTAAGTTGGAAGAATTTTCTAAGGTATTATTTTTTAGTAAACGACCTCAGAATTGAGATTTGAAGGTTCTAATAGCTTTGTATGATAATTTTAGACTTGGGCGTGTGTTCGAGTTTTGAATCGGGTCACCAGGGAGCATTTCAGCGCTTATTGTAGAAAGTTGGCATTTTGAATGTTTTAGAATTCCTAAGTTTGGCTTGAAGTGGATTTTTATGTTATTGATGTCTGTTTGGGGTTTCAAGCCTTGGAATAGGTTCGTATCATGATTTGTGACTTGTGGTAAAGTTTGGCGTCATTCAGGAATGTTTTGATATGATTGGGACGCGTTCATCGATGTTTGGAAGTTTGAAAGTTGAAAGAAAGATTTTTATTGTCGATTCATGATTTTGATGTTATTTGTGGTGTTACGAGCCTTTTGGATGAGTTTGTATAAGGTATCGGGACTTGTTGTGTGATTAGACGGGGTCCCAGGGGCCTCGGGTGAGTTTCGAGGTGGTTTTTGATAAAATATCCTTGTTTTGTCATTGTTGTTGCTTATATCTGGTTTCCTTCTTCGCAAACGCAAAGGGTTTCATGCGTTCGCAAAGAAGATTTTTGGGTGCTACTGGGATTTACCAATGGCGAACACGATGAAGGAGATGTGAATGTGGAGCAGAGGCTAGGGAAGCCTACACGAACGCGAAGAGGAAGGGGAGCTGGGGCCTGCGAGGAGTTAAGCCTTCGTGAACGCGGGTCGTGACCTGCGAACGCAAAGGGCAAGGGCACAAGGCTTCACGAATGTGGCCCTTTGGTTGCAAATGCGTAGAGGAAAAATGTGGAGGCACTAATATTGGCATTTGTGATTGCGAGGGTCTTTCCGTGATCGCGAAGAAGTAGAGCAGGCCTGGGCAGAATGATTTAATGCGAGGCTAAGCCCATTTCTCTCACATTTTCATTTGGTTGGGCAATTTTTGGAGCTCTTGGAGGAAATATTTTCATCATCCATGACCAGGTAAGTAATTCTCGCTTATTGTGAGTAAGTACATGGTTTATATGTGGATTTGAACATCGAATTAGCAGAAATTATGAATTTTGGTAGAAAACCTAGAATTTGGTATTTTTTGATTTTGACCACGAGATTGTCCTTCCACTGATGCTCGACATTTTATATGGTATTCCTTATTCATTTGATATTGGCTCTTGACATTTTCTGAGCTGTTAAGGTAGATTATAGACTGATAAATTCATACTTTAAAAGAAATATTTGGAAGATTATGTAACTTGCAGAGTACCCCATTATTGTTGTGTGCTTCAGATCTGCTTATGGTTTATTATATTATTTTATTGGACCTCTATTAAGTGTCGATGTTGACCCCTCGTCGCTACTTCTTCGGGGTTAGGCTAGATAGTTACTGGTTACGCATTGATTTACGTACTCATGCTGCATTTCTGCACTAAATGTGCATGATCTGACAGGTTCATTTGGTGATCATCTTGGCGCGTAAGCGCAGCTGTTGAGGAGACTTTATGTGAGATGCATTCTAGGCTATGCATCGCAGTCCACCGAGTCTCCATCGTACTATTTATTTATCCTATCTCATTTACATTCTAGACAGATGTTGTCTTATTATTGTACTCCTTAGTAAATTCTCATGCACTTGTGGCACCGGGTTTTGGAGGTTTTTACTGGATGTTTAGTAGGGTAATTCACGTGATTGTTATCATTTCTCCATGTAAATTCTATTTCATACTATTTAATTAACAAAAATTATGATCTCAAAAGTAATAAAAATGAGTAATTAAGTTGATCAGTCACTGTTGGCTTGCCTGACGACGACGTTAGGTGACATCACGACCTATAGTGGTTTTGGGTCATGACACTCGAGTCAACCAATTCACACTATTCTTGAGCACTTTATTTACACATTGAAAGAACACTATACCAATGGCCATGGTTGATAGAAACAATTAAGCTGTAGCATATGCAATCACTTACACTTCCCTTTACTTAGTCATTCTTTACAATAAAGACAATGTGCTCATAACAATCCTACCCTCAAAAACCAACTCAATATCACAGTGCATTCATGTCTGGAACACCCAACATCATAGAGAAATATAATAATGTTACCCATCCCACATGAAGCCATGTGCCCTCACAACAAGAACAAGAGAATACATTGAATCCACAAATTCAAATCAAATAATTAAATATATTTTAAGGACTCACATATATCAAAGAGAATCACTCACTCTCACAAAAGAAATCACATGCATGTAATTGGTACCATAGGCTTGCCCGATCTAAAATTAATTAGGATTTTTTCATGGTTGTAACGTGGGC
Organism: Nicotiana knightiana; assembly: GCA_005239525.1. Classification (NCBI taxonomy): domain Eukaryota; kingdom Viridiplantae; phylum Streptophyta; class Magnoliopsida; order Solanales; family Solanaceae; genus Nicotiana; species Nicotiana knightiana. Next base: position 14,528 of record MDKJ01279495.1, read on the forward strand.
TAAAGGACGTGTAGGATATATTTAGAAATAGTGGTTCACCCTCCTAAGAACTTCACATCACACAACTAACTTTAAGCACACATTATCTCAATCAAACTTCAACTTCACATACAGTATCACCCCCTATAATATTCCCTTTTTCTTTAAGAATTATCGTTATTTACACTCCACTAGCAAAAACAAGATATTTATTCATCTACATTTTGTTTTCTCTTTTTTTCCAGATTTTTCTTCTTTTTTTGTTTCCTTTTTCAATTTTCGGTAGTGGTGTATTATTTCACAAAACAAGTTCACCATTCTTTCTTGCATTGGTTCCACTCAAAATCCACCCACACTTAGTCCCTTCTTACTTCTTTCAGCACTCCGTTCACAATTAAAGTACTTTAAGAGGTAAAAGGATAAAAAAAATGTCAATTAAGAACAAAAGGGTATATGCTCGTAATATGGGTGCCAAATAAAAGCTATTGACTCAAAAGGGGTAACTAGGGATAAATTTTACTTATGGTAAGCAATAAGCTCAAAAAGATCAAAGAAAGCCTAAAATCATTTCTCAAACCGAACATCACCTAAAATTTCTCTTCAACTCACATACCGGCCATGTTCTAGACACAAGTACAATACATAGACTATACAAAAATGTTACCACACATGGCACATGACTCACTAAGGACGGTCCTATTCCGGCTCTCAACAAATGTAAGTATTCACAAAGCCACGAGATATTAAACATTAAGCACAAAGTGAACATAAGTCAAGTAAACGAGACATAGGCGCCACAAAACATGCTATCCAATTTATAAAGGCATCATGATCAATTTTAAAACATAGGGAAGGTACTACACATGCCAAAGCCTAAATATGCTACTATCAAATAAGTAAAGAGTGCCAAGGAATCTCATATTTCTTCCGCCATTTATTCCCTAAATTCTAATATACTCTAAAAATTGAAAAATTACTACCCGATTCAAACTACATCCCATGCAAAAGAACTGAGGCACAAAGAAAAACCACAGGGGATTATTACTACCTAAAAAATAAAAAGACATACTTTTGAAATTTTTTTTTTCAATTTTTTTGCCAGAATTTAATACCTCAAGAAAACTGTCTAGGAGATCCATCATTAGAAACAATCCAATATTATTCAGTATTCTTCATTTTTTTAATTTTAAAATTAATCACCTAAAATACTACAATACTATAAAAAACAAAAATATGAAACTGAAAAAAAAAAGAAATTAACATACTAATATAATACTACTAATGATCTAAAGGAATTCTCTCACACCCATATTTAAAAGAGTGCAGTGTCCCTAATACACAAATAAAGTAAAAAAATAACGAGGGTGGATAAGAAACTCCCTGAAAGGCCAAAGACCGAATCACTAGCAGTTCACGAGGTACTCAGGCTTCTCCGAAGGATGGTCCTTTATGCGGGTAGCTCACACTAGTTCCAACCATTTGGCTCACTTTTGCACACTTCCAGTGTCTTTTCTTTCTATGCTCATAATCCTACAAAATAAAACAACACTATAAAAATAATAATAATAATAAAAAAAACAAAAACAAAAAAGCTGTAAAGCTGGGTTGCCTCCCAACAAGCGCCTAATTTAACGTTGCGGCACGACGTGAACCACTTTTTCTCCACCTTGAACTTATGAATTGTACCCTTAACATGGCATCCATTATGTGGATATGCTCAAGTGGCGGGGCTACAAAATGGTATATCATAGTCCTTACGTAGCTCCAACCACCTCCACTGATGCAAATTAAGATCCTTTTGCTTTAACACATGCTGCAAACTCCGATGATCGGTGTAAATCTCACAAGGGATACCGTACAAATAGTGCCGCCAAATCTTCAAGGCGTAAACAATAGCTGCTAACTCAAGGTCGTGGACATGATAGTTCTTCTCATGTACCTTCAGCTGTCGGGATGTGTAGGCAATCACCCTACCGTCCTGCATCAACACCACGCCAAGACCAATCCGCGATACATCATAATATACAGTGTAGGACCCCGAACCTATGGGAAATACCAATACCGGGGCAGTGGTCAAACTTTCTTGAGCGTTTGAAAGCTCTCCTCACACTCCTTTGTCCACCTAAACGGGGAATCCTTCAAGGTAAGCCTGGTCATAGGTGTTGCAATAGATGAGAATCCCTTTACAAAACGATGGTAATATCCGGCCAACCCGGGAAAACTACGGATCTCCGTAGCTGATGATAGTCTAGGCTAACTCTGCACCACTTCTACCTTCTTTATATCTACCTTGATCCCATCACTCGATATTACATGACCCAAGAATTCCATTGAGTCTAGCTGAAACTCACACTTTGAAAATTTTGCATATAACTTCTTTTCTCTCAAAGTCTGAAGCACAGTCCTCAAGTGTTGCTCATGATCTTCCCGAGTCCGGGAGTACACCAGAATGTCGTCAATAAACACAATGACAAAAGAGTCAAGATAAGGCTGGAGCACACTGTGTATCAAATGCATAAAAGCTGCTTTGGCATTGGTCAACCCAAAAGACATAACAAGAAACTCATAGTGACCATATCGGGTCCTGAAAGCAGTCTTCAGGATATCTGGCTCCCGAATCTTCAACCGATGATAGCCTGATCGTAAGTCAATCTTGGAAAACACCCTGTCACCCTATAACTGATTAAATAATTCATCAATGCGAGGGAATGGATACATGTTCTTCACTGTAACTTTGTTCAGCTGGTGATAATCAATACACGTACGCATAGAACCATCATTTTTCTTCACGAACCAGACCGGAGCACCCCAAGGTGACACACTGGGCCGAATGAAACCCTTATCAAGAAAATCATGCAACTGCTCTTTTAACTCTTTCAACTCAGGAGGAGCCATACGGTATGGAGGAATAAAGATGGGCTGAGTGCCCGACAACAAATCAATCCCGAAATCATTATCTTTGTCGGGCGGCATGCCCGAAAGATCAGCTGGAAATACATCTGGGAAGTCCCTCACTACTGGAACTGACTCAACTGCAGGGGTATCAATACTGACATTTCTCACATAAGCTAAATACGCGTCACACCCCTTCTCAACCATTTGTTGAGCCTTAAGAAATGAAATAACTCTGTTAAGAGTATACTCTAAGGTACCCCTCCACTCTAATCGCGGTAAGCCTGGCAAAGCCAGCGTCACGGTCTTAGCATGACAATCAAGAATAACATAATGGGGATGACAACCAGTCCATGACCAAGATAAAATCAAAGTCTACCATACTAAGTAATAATAAATCGGCTTTGGTCTCAAAACCACTAAGAGTAATCAAACACGACCGATACACGCGATCCAAAATAAGAGAATCTCCCATAGGAGTAGACACATAAATAGAGGAACTCAAAGAATCCTGAGATACGCCCAAATATGGGGCAAAATAAGAGGACACATAGGAATACGTAGAGCCTGGGTCAAATAATAGCGACGCATCTCTATGACAGTCTGGAACAATACCTGTAATGACAGAGTCGGAAGCAACTGCCTCTGTTTGAGATGGAAGAGCATAATACCTGGCATGGCCTCCCCTCTAGGGCGACCTCGACCTCTCCGACCTCCACCTCGAGCTAGCTGAGAAGGTGGGGCTAGAGTTGGTGCTGGAATCATAGCTTGAGGACCCGGTGAAGCACGTGGTGGCTGAGAAGTCTGTGGAGGTGCACCCCGCCTAAGTATGGGGCAATCCCTCACCATATTGCGAGTGTCACCACACTCAAAACAACCCCTCGGAGGGTGTAGCTGTTGTGACTGACTCCGGCCATGTCTACTGGACTGGCTGCTAAAAGCACCCCGAGCAGGAGGCACACTAGATACTAGCGGTGTATAATAATTCTCCTAGGGCCTAGAAGGGGCTGGAACACCACTAGCAGTTGGAATAGCTGATGAACGAGGCGACTCACATAACCCCTACCACGGTGCGCTGTTGGGGCACGAACTCCAGAATAAGAACCAGTATCTCGAGACCTCTTGGCATTGCTCTCCTCTCTGTCCTGGGAAAGCATGCCCTCCAATCTCCTAGCAATACTCACAACCTGCTGATAAGAGATATCCATCTCCAACTCCAACTCCCTGACCATACTGATCGTGGTACTGGGGTGGAGTCCCTCAATAAAGTGACGAACCCTCTCTCAAACTGTAGAAATCAAGGCCAGTGCGTGTTGGGCCAAATCACCGAAACACCTTCGTACTCTGACATAGTCATAGCACCCTGGTGCAACTGCCCAAACTCCGCGCCCCATGAATCCCTAAGGCTCTGGGGACATACTCTCTCAAAAACATGTCCGAGAACTGAGTCCATGTAAGTGAGGCTGCCTCGTCCGGGCTACTCAACTCATAAGCATGCCACTACTGATAGGTTGCTCCTCTAAGCTGGAAGGTGGTAAAAAAAACCCCACTCGTCTCCGCTACGCCCATACTACGGAGAATACATGACACTCCTCCAGAAAACCCTAAACATCATCTATAGGCAATCCGCTGAAGGTAGGTGGGTGGTACTTCTTGTACCTCTCAAGTCTGAGCTACTCCACCTAAGAAGCGGCTGTCTTGGTCTCATGATGAACCGAAGCTACCAGCTGCATAGGAATGAACTCTGGGGCCTGATCAACCTGGACCCTCTACTCAGGAGTACGTGCTGCGGGAGTCTGTGCCCTTCCCCCGACCTGAGATGTGGCGGGAGCTAATGGGATCAATCCAGCCTGAGCTAAGGTGCTGAACATGCTCATAAACTAGGCTAGAGTCTCCTGGAGGGCTGGTGCAGCAATAGGAACCTCCGATGCTCCCTCCAGTTGGAACTGCTGGGGGATCCTCTGTCACAGCTCGCGCAGGTGCTCTGGCTGTACCGCGTGGTCGTCCTCAACCTCGGCCCCGTCCTCTGGCGGCTCTAGCAGGGGGCGTGGGTGCCTGGTCATCAGATTTCCCGGTACAGGTCCTCACCATCTGTGAGAATGAAAAGAATAGAGAAATTTAGAATTTGATGCCAATAACTCGCACGACAAGGAATCAAAAGAAGTATGATTGTTCCTAACAGTTCCATAGCTTCTCGAAGATGAGTACAGACGTCTCCATACCGATCCACGAGACTCTAATAAATCGACTTGTTACTCACGACTCCTATGAACCTAGAGGTCTGATACTAACTTGTCACGACCCAAACATCCCTCAGAACCACGTCGTGACTAGACCTAGTCTCTACAACTAGGTAATCCTAACAATTCACAGAAAATACCAATATTGGAAAAATAAAGTTGACTTTCAAATTTGTAATAGATACTGATTGAACAAAAACGATGCCGCTCGGCATGTACAATAACCCAAACTCTACTTACACAACTTTTCCAAAACCCGCAATGTCTGTCACAAGATATAGAAAGGAAATAACATCTCTATACACCGAAGTCTAGTAAAAACAAATACAGAAGAAATGTTGGACACATGGAAGAATAGAAGGGGACTCCGAGGTCTGCGCACGCGACAGATATACCTTGAAGTTTCCAATAGCTACGTCGAACTCACGCATATTGCGATTGATAGCGAACATCTGAATCTGCACACAAAACACGTGCAGAAGAGTAGCATGAGTACACCATAATTAGTACCCAGTAATTTCCGAGCCTATCCTCGGTCACGTAGTGACGAGGTCAGGTCAGGCTCACTGGTATATAATAATAAAAACAGGCGAATAAGTAGTGTAATAAGAGACTAAAGTTCAACAAAGGAAAAACATAATAAAATGACATAATAGTATACGTAATTAAGTGACATGGGATCTCCCGAGATACCGTCTCGTTGTCCCAAAAGTAAATATGTAGGGAGAATACCCGAGATACTGCCTCGTAGTCTCAAAAGTAAATGTGCAGGGCAATCTCCCAGGATACCGTCCCGTAGTCCCAAAAGTAAATATGCAGGGGGATCTACCGGGATACCGTCCCATAGTCCCAAAATTAAATATGCAGGGGGGATCTTCGGGAATACCGTACCGAGTCCCAAAGTAAATACATAGCACAATCAATTATAAACGGCTAGTACATCAAGAGGAACTACAGTCTAGACTAGGTACAAGTCGGGAAAAGAAGCAAGAAATTGATAGGCATGCTGCAGAGATTTCAATTAAGGCACATAGACACGTTATTCTAAGATAACAAGGTGACTATGCATGCTAGTATGTTCAATTAAGGTAAAAGCAGGAAGTTTCTCAATAAAATCAGGTTTTTCAACAAATAGCCCATGTACACACTCGTTACCTCGCGTACACGGCGCTCACATAGTAAAATCAATACCAAATCCTAAGGGGATTTCCCCCACACAAGGTTAGGCAGGCCACTTACCTCGAACCAAGCTCAATCAATCTATAGCGATGCTCTTTCCACGAATATCCGACTCCGAATGGCCCAAATCTAGCCAAAACCAATTACATACCATAAAAATAGCTATAAGAAACTAATCTAGTCAATGAAATCTAAGCTAAAGTGAGAATTTATGAAATCATCCCAAAAGTCCTCCCGGGCCCACATCTTGGAATCGGGTAAAAGTCACAAAATAAGAACACCCTTTCACTGACGAGTCTAACCATACAAGAATTACTCGAATCCGACTTCAAATCGACTTCCAAAACTCAAAATATAGCCTATGAAGTTTCTACCATTTTCCCCAAAATTTCCACCTCAAATCCCTAATTAGAAGACAGAAATGATGATAGATTCATGAAATATAGCCCAATCCGAGTTAGAACCACTTACCCCTCCTCGAAGAATCCTCAAAAAGTCGTTTCCCACCATGCTCCCAAACTCCCAAAATCGAAATGGGAAATTAACCCTCGAAATCCCCCTTTTCTAGCCCGCAAACTCGCTTATGCGAGCCTTTAACCGCACTTGCGGGAATTCCATCGCAGGTGCGAAATTCACTTATTAGGGTTGGGTCCGTATCTGCAGCTATGGGGGACGCACCTGCGTGTGCACACATGCAGAATATTGTCCGCTTCTGTGATCCTTCACCACGCCTGCGGTTTTATAAGCGCATCTGTGGTCATCACAAATGCGGAATCCTCCCCGCACCTGTGATCCCTGGCAGGCCTCCAATTTCCGCTTTTGTGCTTGTTTATCTTCCTCACGTGCAATCCTGCATCTGCAATCTCCTCACCGCAGGTGAGAAAAACCAGAAACCAGCAACTTCAAAAATTGCATAAGTCCAAAAATTAATCCGTTAAGCATCCGAAACACACCCGAGGCCCTCAGGACCTCAACCAAACAAACCAACCAGTCCTAAATTACCATACGAACTTAGTCGAGCCCTCGAAACACATCGAACAACGCTAAAAACACAAATCACCCTCCGATTCAAACTTAAAGAACTTGAAGCTTCCAAATTCGACAACCAATGCTGAAACCTATCAAACCACGTTCGATTTACCCCAAATTTTTCACACAAGTCATAATCAACTTACGAACCTACTCTAACTTCTGGAAATCAGAATCTGACCCTGATATAAAAAATTCCACTAGCGGTCAAAATCTCCAAAACTTCAAATTTCTCCATCTCAAGTCTAAATGAGTTACAGACCTCCAAACCACAATTCAGAAATGCCCCTAAGTCCAAAATCACCTAACGGGGCTAATGGAATCGACATAACTCTATTCTGGAGTCGTCTTCACACAGTTCGAACTACGATCCAAATTCTAAGGCTTAAGCTTCCATTTAGGGATTAAGTGTCCCGAAACACTCCGAAACCACGACCAACACCTCCCAGCAAGACTCATAAGCAGAAAAAGACACAGGGAAAACACAAGATAAGGGATCGGGGCTATAACTCTCCAAACGACCAGCCGAGTCGTCACATATTTTTGCTTTTTGGCATGACAAATTCAAGAATATAGGCACTCTCATCCTCACTCTTTGACTCCCCCATAGGTTCCGATGGATCATTTACTATCTTACTATCTAAACATAATGTGGAAAAATTATTGGAATGAGGTGTAATACGCCTTAACTCATGAATTGTACTACTATTTACATCCCCATATATACACTCAATTCTCCAAAAGTAATGTTATTTACTCCCTCATATGACTCTAGAGTACTCTTCTCAATATTGGCATCATCAAGAAAAATATGGTCTAATGATTGGTATTCTCATTTTAGCTCCTCAATTTGGTCTAGAAAACTTTTTTCAGCTTCACACAACTCATCATTAAATTGTTGGGCGTTACACGCACTAGCCTTTGCACTCAAATCCGTATCTATGTTATTCACAACCAAGCCAAAAGTTTCAATTTTATGTGCAAGCTCAAATCTCTCCTTAGACTAATAATTCACCAATATTGTTAGAAGACAACGTCGTTTCGTATAATCACTTAATCGAGAATATTCATCCCAATACCAAACCTTACTATCATATTCAAATTCAAACCTCCCAGAGTTCTGGTCATGACAAGCCCAAAAAAGACGGGCCATAAAAGTCTTCCGTCAACCAAGCGTCTTCATCAATAATTGTACCTCTAGAAATTTCATCCCCGAATGTCATGTTGGGAGAACTAGAAATACACTAAGAGAAAGATCAAATTTTTATAAAAATAAAAATATTTACAAAAAAATAAATAAATTTAAAGATAAAAGTAAAAGTCTAATCTCGAAAAACAGCTAAATCTAAGTCCCTGGAAATAGCACCAAGCACTTTTTATGGCCAAACGCACACACAAGTATACGCGGTCATCAAGTAATAAAGTGACTAAAAGTTGGATGTGTCATGACCCAAATCGGAGGTCCGCGAAGGGCACCCGATATCTTACTCAACCGAGTACCAACATATCATATATTTCTTATCATACTATCATGGGTAAATGGTCCAAAAGGGTCGTCATGAGATAACCAGAATAAAATATAAGAGCATTCTAGACATAGGATGACCCAACATTATATAGAAACTTATACATGTGACATACTGGCCTATAAGGCTGACATGATTATTTGTAAACTCAAAACATAGGCCGACAAGGCCATACATGTATCCATATACCTGACATCTGTCTACAAGCCTCTATGACTACATAAATGTTATATAGGTCGGGACAGGGCCCTGCCATACCAGTCAATGCATGTCCGAATCATACTGATCAAATAGGCAACTCCGGAGCAAATAGAGTGCAGCAACACCTTCTGCTGAGCTAATAGCCTACTAGGAGGATTGTCAACCTATCTATCGGGACCTGCGGGCATGAAATGCAGCGTCCTCAGGCAAAAGGGACGTCAGTACGAATAAAGTACTGGGTATGTAAGGGAGAAAATCATAAATAAGAATAGTAATGTAAAGAGAGATATAGGAGATACAACATGTAGCATCTGAGTGCCTCTAGAGATAGTGACATGAAATGCGTGATACATATATATACATACTCTTTTAAAAACATCCGCCTCTGTGGGAATCATCATCATCATATCATACCCGACCTCAAAGAGGAATCGGTAAAAGCATACCTGGCCATCATAAGGCTCGGTATAACAGTACCCGACCACGTGGAGCTCAGTAAACTCAACTGATAAGTGGTTTCACAATAGGTGCCGTACCGGGCCGACTATACCGCGACTCGGTAGAGTAAAATAGATACTATAGATAATGTATGCTGGACTCATGGAATTACGCTCTAAACCTTTAGGACTGATGTAAGGTAGTTACATCTTCGATTAACATTTGGACATCATACCATCAATATGAACTTCACTAGGACTCAAGGACCATACATACTTTCTTAGAATAACTTTGTAAGGATAGAACAACATGGACAACCTTAGTTGCTAGGAGTAGATTCATTATGAAATAGCGGATCATTCACGTTCGTTTCACTTTAGGTCATGCCAAAAGAAAGAAGGAAGTACCTTAACATACCTTTGCAATCTTCTCTCCAATCCTCAACAAAGCTCAATATGATCTTCTTACGTCTACAATGAGTAACCCGACTTCGTCGTCATCATATAAGCATTGTAACTCTCATATTTCAAAACCAATATTCTATAAGAAAACAGACAGCACCTCCCATGTTTTTACTACATCCCATATGTTACCAAAAGTCACCATACAGCCCAAACAACAACAATATAATTTGCAATAAGCTCTCCGATTAGTTCAACAATCATTTTGAGCGGCAAGCTCGATCGGAATCCGTATAACCCATATCACCACGTATACACTTCTTACATTAACTTAACAACATCATTAATATGATAATGAAGTAATTCATCAATTATTCCATCCTTATACCATATATTTATAACAAAAAGAAAAAAAAATTCCACAACTCCAACTTTCTTCAATTTGCAACTTAATTCACTAGTTTATGTCTAGTTCAACCATTTAACTTAATCAACATCAAGATAACCTTAAGAACCTTCAAGAACACAATACACATACCTCCTACAGTAGCTTCAACTTGAAATCCAAGTTATATTTATCTTACAACAACCATCCATGGCAATACAACACCATACAAGTGACTTAAGCTGATCCAAGTATTATCTTGTAGTTTATTATCCTAAGAACTTAACCAAAATACAAGAAAGCTTAAGAACAATTATCCTCAATGACACCACAACACTATAGGTGTTGTATTCTCTTGTTGAATCAACTTTTGGTGTTCAAGTTGAAGTGTAAACACTTGTAGTTCACCTTGAAAATCTAATATGTATGAAGGAGTGAATGATTATTAACTTAATCAACAAGAACCAGATGATACTTGAGGTTATTTCACTTTGAAGAACCCTCCAAAATTGCCACAAGATGAAGAACTACGATCTACCAAGCACCACGAGGTTTCTAGCGTTGGATTCATGTTTTTATCTTAGGTTTTCACCCTAGAAGCATGGATGAACCATAGGAGAGTATTTAGGAGGGTTTAGGAATTTTTTTTGACCATAAAAATGAGTGAAAAATATTTAGAATTGACTTAAATACAAGCTAGAGTTTACACCGACTTTGTGGGTCCCATTGGAGCTGCTTTGTGCAGTCTCACAAAAATGCAAATATCTCTCTACTCCAATGTTGTATTGATGAACGGTTAAATACGTTAGAAACTAGATTCGTAGATCTTCAATTTGGTAGTATATAATACCCTAATTCCAAGTATATTGGGAGAAAACTCAGCTATATTTGACCTAATTTTCAGCACATTATGAATGTAACTTGTGAAGGTCTTTGCCAACTTTTGTTCCACAACTTTCTTGACATCAAAACGTAGCACACGACTATCATACGACAAAAATAACTCATATAATAACCTCCTTATAATTTTAAAAACCATAGTCTCACCCTAAAGTATATGTTATAACATTCCAAACTTGTCGACTTTCGACGAAACTTATTTTCTTCAATTGGTTTAGCTTCAAAGATTTCCAACCCTCTTGGTACTCGTTATTCATGAGCTTAAATATTTGTAACCTCCAAGTTAACATGATTAACTTGATTTATATTCTTCCAAATATAATCTTATTTGTTATCTTACATCAATTGACTTACGACGTACTCTCACGTACGAAAACATGGGGTGTAACATCATCCCCCCTTTGGAATATTCGTCCTCGAATGTTGACTAATGCACTTATCCTTATCTTAAGAAATAACTCTTACGAATACTTTACTATTGTCTTTGCCATATAGGGAGTTGTTTGATGAATAAATCCAAAGGCTAGGGCATTCCCCCCTTTAGGCCTCTTTCTCACACCATGACTTGTGGTCGAAATTATTCCAATATCGTAACTGTTTCTACCTTCTTTCATGCAGCTTGTACGATTCTAACCTTGAATGTGCACCAATGCGACTCTTATCTATCTTTTCCATTAGCTTTTAACTATCTCTAGGCTTCACTTTGTGAACATATATAGTACTATGACAAGCTGTCCCTCTGGGCATCTATAGGTGTACTAAAGTTCTTTGATTGGTACTTTGTTGAACTTATGACTTTTGCTATATCTTGTTTCATAGCCTCAGTTATCTATGCTTATGGATTTACCACAACTAGGTAGGTCATACTGTACCATAACTCTTATTTCGGTTTATTACTATCGAGGCCTGCCACCCAACTCTAGGTTACTCTCTCACTGCTTATCCTATATGTATAAATCTGAGCCATTTAATGCTTCCTTAATACTGTTCATCTTAATAATGATATCCTAATCTCATCTCATATTTATAACTTTCATCCATCTATTGTTAATTCACCTTAATGTTGATCTATAATCTACCACTGATAACTTGAAACCTCTTATTAATATATTGTCACTAGGGCTCAGGTCTCATCGGGGAACATCTGAAGTGATTTTCCTGATCCACCTAGGGATGATACTATAATCCAATAACTGTATTTCATAGCATCCCAATGTGATTCATCCTATCGGGGGAGGGGGGTGGGGGTATTCTAATCCTGTTTCATCCATGAAATCCCCTTTTCTTTAAATCATTACTCAATCAATGGCCTAAACGTCATCCTCTTATCATCTATCACAGTTACACCCTTACTTTACTACCAGGGAAGTATTTCATCTCTTCTAAATGCTCCTAGTTTTAAGCTCTTTTAAGTTCACTCATGCTATACTGAGCTTTTTATAACTTTATGGAAACCATCAGCTTTGTTGTTGTGAAGGGTTTAATCCTGAGGACTTACCTATTCTTGTCACTTTATCATTCACCTTTTCTTATCCTTACTCCTGTCTAGCTAAAACCGTGTTGCTCTACCATACTTTAGCTTGCGACCTACACACATCTATTTATACTACTCGCAACCTTCCTTTTAACATGCAAGCACCATAGATTTCCTTTCATGCCTTCTCAGTTGTCTTTCAATGTAAGAAATTACTTTTCCTGGTCGTTCTGTCACTTGCTACATGGATACTTGGCTTATCTTAGTGCCCACGAATACTGGAGTTCCCTATATCTCATATGATGTCAATTATCAACTCTTGATTTTCTTCTTCTTCTCGTTCATTAGCCATGATAGGTGCCACTTTCTTATGGTGCATACAATATTGTAGTGAGACTGCTGTTACAAGGCCATTTCTTCTTTAGGTCGCTATGCTTATGTTGAAGCCTTCTTCCTTATTTCCTCAGTTGTTCTTTCATTGCAGTGCTTAGGGAAGACCCTCTAACTCTTGTAAAGCTGCGAGTTTATTACATTGTATACCCCACGGTATTTCTGATGTTATTACTCGCCTATCATTATCCTTAGTTACTTAACTTCGCGCCTTTGTGCTTGTTGGGTTGCTTCTAAATTGAAATTTAAGTAACACATATTTTGTACCTTCTACTACCCTAACTCCTATCTGAATATTTCTCCAGGATTACGATGTTGTATCCGAGAGACTGAATTTCCTATGTTGGGTTTCACTACTTTTATCTTGCATGATCTACTGATTTGTCGGTATCCTCCTATCTAGCCATAACTAGGCTCTTCCTAAATCAACTATAGACTATCTGTTGGTCCACTCTCATATCTGTATTTTATGTAACACCTCTTAGGTTATGTCCTTTGTCTTAAATTACCACTCGTACGAGATCCTTATGTATCAAGTGTTCATTCCCACTTATTTAACAATATTATCGAGTGCGAAACCCTTATTGATTCTCCCAGGCAGCATGCTTGAATAATGTTCTGGAGTCAGATTATATCTGTAGGATCTGAATAAATGCAATCTCATTCCTTGCACCTTTTTACCGCATTCGTCCTTTACCATTCGATAGTTAACTCTTCATCTTTGGCATTTTTTTCCACATCTTCACTCACATATTATTCGCCTTGCGGTAACCCTTCTACACCAGGGATAATTGAATTTCTTATGCACAAGGGTGACACCTGGTGTAATTTGAACATTTAGTCCCTAAAGCTTAACTCTACTCATAGTTCTTGCTTTAGGGAAGTGTCTTCGTGAATGACCTTTGAAGGTTATTCTTCTATTGTTCATTCTATTATTGTCGAAACACGATCTCTGAAACGATGCCGACTATTACCAATTCCTTCGATCCCTAATTCACGTTCTATTTTTTTGTTTTCTATCCCATACTAATTTCTATTACTCGGGGGTCTAACTTTTCCTTTTGGTAATCACAATGGACTCAGAAATTGATTTCTCGAAATGAGGATATGACTTTAGGGCTTATACTTTTATTGTCTCAAGGCATGTCTCCTCTTTTCTTTTCCTTCACTTGACTATAGACCTTGTCATCCTGTCATATTTTGATTTACCATTATCACCCATTTATTACATCTTACTCATAATGTTCCATTAACTCTCTTCTTATTCTCCTGCTAATATTTCTGTCTGTCACCTTATTTTGAAGACTTCAACAAAATGTTCCTTAACTTTTAGCTCCCCCTGCTTCATCTCACTTGTTCTTTGGGATGCCTTACATTCTCTCTCTCTCTCTCTCTCTCTCTCTCTCTCTCTCTCTCTCTCTCTCTATATCTCTCTTTTTCTTTAACTAGGGGCAGGAGTCATACTAAGGTAAATATTTAACCCTTCTAGGATTCCACTGCCTATCTTCTGAAATTTCTGAGCATTCTAGTATTTGTCGCGCCCCCTTTTTCTCCCGAAATCAGGTTTCAACATTTTTGGGACAACTCCTATTTTGAGAGGGTAGGTAATTGGAATTGAGAGAGTCGCCACCTAACGGATTAAGATGTGTTAGGGCACCTAGAGTAGATAACTCATATAACCTGATTACATCCCTGGAGATCGGGTAATGGCTCAAGTTACCTCGAGGGGAAGTCGTTAGGCACCCCTCGAGGTCCACAACGGTGGGTCCTGGCCAAACTTAAACTAAGTGAATTAGTCTAAGGGGAAGAAAGAAATTTGGACAAATAAAGTACTCAATTTATTTTAAAATAGGAATAAAAGTGGGGGGGGGGGTCCTAAATTTTTTAGCCTGTAGGATCACCCCGTGCAATACTTTGTAACTCCCTCAAGTCGGGGTGTTACTCATAGTACTTAGCAAACAAAATATCATCTCCTTACCACCCGATTACTATCTTTAAGTTGTTACTTAAGCGTTCTAGTTGATTCTAGCTCGTTCCCTATGCGTGCACTACCCGTCCCTTATCTATGGCCCTGGAGGTATTAGGACCTCTATTTGGGATAGTTCTAGACACAACTATGTTGCTAAAAAATGTAGAAGTCTAGGCGACAAGCAAAACAATAGGATTTTCAGATAAACGGTAAATATGGGCTCATATTGACCTCCACACATAAAACAGCAAATGCACGCTGTCAAATCAACAAACTTTATTAACTTTAAAGTCCTATAAGCAGGATATCTATGTGAGAAAATAGAGTGCAGTTTTATTAAGGCGAGTGTTAAGACCTGTTGTTTGCCTACTGATTTTATTCAGTATAATCTGGGCACTTCAGGCAGTAATACATCACAAATATAAACCCAGAATTATTATTAAGTCCTACAGGTATATTGCCTAAGTGATTGACAATGGAGATTGAATTCAGAACCAATTAATGGAATCCTATAGGCATGATTTCTACAAGTTTAATGGTTACAGACCTATATACATGATTTCTAGGTGTAACACTGATTTTAACTTTATAGAGACATGTTTTATTTCCCTTTTAAATCCTATAGGCATGCTTTCTAATTATCAGAATTGATTTTGATCCTATAGGCACCACATCTATCATCTGAATTGATTTTTTTGATCCTATAGGCATGATTTCTAGGTTTGAAACCGATTTTAGTCCTATAGGCATGGTATCTATTATTGAACTTATTTAACCCTATAGGCATGACATCTAGTGAGCGGTAATACATGCAGGAATTGTACACATTGCTAGAAAACAATTAAATCAAATAGTGGGATCCTATAGGCATGATTTCTAATGTACGTCTGTTAGACATATTGATAGATCCTATGCGCAGGATTTCTAATGCCATTATAATATCAACCCTATAGGCAGGATCTCAAATGATGCAAATGTAGAACTCAAAATTAATACCATCAACGAAAGTCCTACAGGCAGGATTTCTAAGCAAAAATATAGAACTCATACAGTTTTTACCAAATGAACAGAATTAACAGAATAACTGAAACCTTATAGGCATGATTTATACCCAGTTTAACAAAAGGAAATAAGAAAACCCCCCAACTTTACTAAATACCCCCAGAATCTGTTATTACAAAGTTATTATAGACCAGAATGGCAAATGAATTATACAATAGTAATAAGATATACTATAGGGAGCATTTATTAGGCCCAAATAAACTTGGGAACCAGGCCTTCCGACCATAACAACTTTGAGGCACAACATACTGATTCACCCATAGCACATTAGAACCAGGTTTTTGATGTTTCAAAGATCCCAAGGGCTTCAGGGAACCAGGCAATGCTCACATCAGAATCACACATTCATAAGATAGCTCACAAGAGTTTGGGAGCCAATTCCCAGTGTGTTAGAGTTCACAGGAGTCTCATGTGTACCCTGAGCAGTGCTCACACTAGGGTGGTTGAGAACCTATGAGACTAAGAGTGGAGGTTTTAAAAATCAGCATATAAAAAGGAAGTAGGGGCAGATTTCAAAATAGTTTGATTTAAGAAGAAACAAGGTTTAGAACACAGAACTGCATTCAGAAAATGACAAAGTTTGAAAAGTACATAGCTTCAAAGAGACCTAATTATACTAAGTGAGCATGCTGACATTTAGGACAACCATTACTTAATCACAAAAGCATGTTAAGACAAACATTTTGGTTGAACAGTTGGTCAAGACACATTAAGTAACCATAGAAATATGTGAGGTTAGGATTAGTGAACCAATTTCAAGTTAATGATATCATAAAGATGCTAAGTTCAGAACAGGTGCAAGATCAAAAAATAGTGCACGAAACAAGTTAAACATTAAGCTAGCTTATAGGAGGATTCATATTATTCAAAAATAGCTAATCTTAAACAAACAGTATTAACCATAAGATTAGAAGAGAGTCATAGGAGCATAAAAGGTAGAATCATGTTGAAAATAAGGTTCAAGACATGTTGTTCGGGTAACACTGATTATAAAAACATGGAGAATGAAACGAAAAATAAGAGGGGAAAGGGTTTAAATAGTATTCGGTTTGGCAGACAGATAAGGGAAGAAATCAAACATACACAAATAAAGAAAGACGTTAAACTCAGAATCAATTTAAGTCAGAGTTCAGTCAATTAACAGGCGTAATAGCGAGCAATCAGGCGAGTACCACTCAAAATAAGGAAAGCATCATATAAAAATCAATAAATAGTCTGATGCCAGGAAGGTAAAGAAATTGTCACGCCCCAAAACTGAGGGACGAGACTGGTGCCTAACCGGGTGATCCTGATCAAGCGGACATGGATTTCCTTTCCTGCCCAACGCGTTACCCCGTGTTTACAATATACCTTATTCCATATGAATTAGCAATTTAAAGTTTAAACATGAAACTAATACTTGAGTTCATTTCACCCTTTATCATTTCAACATTTGATAATCACAAAATATACAATAATTACGATTCAGACCACGATTACTAGTAAACACATTTACTGCCCAAAATATGAATATATAACCCACACATTGACTACGGAGCCTCTAACAGTACTAGGAGTGTACACAATACTTTCCGGCAACAAGGCCCCGGCTATACCTTAAAAGACATAAAATATACAAAATGAGATGATATAGACTACACACGGCCCCGAGAGGAAATGGGCCTCACAAGAACTGCTAGAGAGATGAATAAGAGGCACCACTAACGGCGAACCGAGCTACCTGCTATAGAATCACCTACATCCATATAGAAGATGTAGTGCCCCCAGTAAAAGGGACGTTAGTACGATTGAATAGTACTAGCATGTATAATCAAAGTTTATTCTAAGTAGAATCAAACAGTACACAATTAGAAAATGGTTAGGGTAACCACACAAGTACCATGCAGGTATACAAAAAACCAAAAATGAAGATTTCACAGTTACTTGTTTCAATTTCTCATCTGTTGCGGCGCGCAACCCGATCCCACCGTACATTCTCATCTCACCCTTATTACCTCTCCACCCTTATTACTTTGTGTTGCGGCGCGCAACCCGATCCCACCGTACAATCACAGTTCACCCTTATTATCTCTCCACCCTTATTACTTCGTGTTGCGGCATGAAACCCGATCCTACCTGACAATTCTTCTGCGGCGTGCAACCCGATCCCACCTTACAACCACATTTCACAGCAACAACCATCAACAATTATATCACAAGGATCTTTATCATGAAGAACATAAGTTTATATCAACCAATAACTATGTGAAATCAAGGCACAATGATCCTTACCAATAGTAATTCATATATGGTGTTTCCACAATCATTTAACTCAATAAAATCAGCCCATATTTACTTTCATCATTTGCTACACAGCCTTTAGCACTTTGATACGTTCAACAATGCAATTAATAGCTATATCAACCAACAATTCAACCACAAAGATTCTCATCGTCAAGGATATTCGTCGTAACAACCAAGTAACCACATGAAATCAAGGCCACATAAATCTTTATCAAACAATGAGTCATATACGGTATGCCATCAACACATAGCTCAATTAGTTTATCCCTGTTTCTTTTCCATTATTTACTACACAACTTTTAGCACTTAGATACATTCAACACTTTGTTTCATTAACATTTCTTTCATTTTGCAGCACATCCTCTCATACCGGTGTATTCAACATTTAACGAGCTTTGCACATAATAGAATAAGCACAAAGAATCACCTTTTCACAAGCTCATATAACATGGTAATCGACTAATAAATTCAAAGAACGAAGTCTTACACCTCGACATAGAAGGGCAATCAATTCACATATGCTCAAACTAGAATTTCATACCGGGTGCTGGGACACCAACAAGATGACTCTACAAGGATTAAAGTTAGCCATACATACCTCAAAGAGCTTTTCCTTAAGTTTATACAGTTCACCAACACCTCTATAATTAACAATCTATAAGGGGATACCGGAAATCGATCAATAATTAGGAGGATTACCCATGGTGTAACTCTCTCAGGAATTTCATCAAACACCTAACATGTGAAGTAGACTACAAGGTTTAAAAATGGCAATTCCCTCTTCCCTCAACCAAATTTTAAAATGAACTACCCAAATTAGTTCTTTAATATCACATACTACAACTTAGTCCCACATGCATGGCCTATTTCTAACCCGCACAACATATTTGAACCCTTAACCTCTTGCATGAAATTTTTGGAAGTAGGACTTACCTGGATGAAGGACAATCTAAGGTTATCTTCCTTGAACCTTGAAGACTTGAGCAAGATTTGGGTGATTATGAAGTTGGACCCCTTCTTTCTCTCTCCATATGCTCTCATCTCTCTCTAAAATCAGTAGAAAATGACCCCAATGAAGCCCCTAAACCTCTTTATGAAAATGGGGTCGGGTTATAGAAATAGGAAGAATAAGCCCCAAAGCAGGAAATGCGGTCAGGAATGCGATCACATTCTTGCTATGCGGTCCGCATTCCTGTCGCATAAATGGCCCTCAAATGGGCCAAAATAGGAACCGAACTGTCCAGGTATGTGACCACTATGCGGTCTGCATACCTGTTATACGATCGCATAGTGCGTCGCATAACCTCCTTCACAAAAATGGAGGTGCAAGGATGCGACACCTATGTGGTCCGTATTCCCAAAATGCGATCGCATCTTGGGCCGCATAGCTGTCCTCAAATTGGACAGCAGGCTATCCAGGTACGCGACCACTATGCGAGCCGCATACCTGATCTGCGATCGCATAGTGGACCGCATATCTGTGCAACTCTGGAAAATTTTATCTTTTAAGTCCCGGGGTACTTTTTACTCCACATGTGAACCCATTCGGGCATTGTTTTTAGACTTGAAATTTTACGGGCCTTTACATCCTCCCCCACTTAGAATCATTCGTCTTCAAATAAGGATCGGGGAGTCACTTAGTTAAGAGAACACAAAATATGCCAACCCCCAAATTTTTACTAACTCCGATATTTCCTGAAAATTTCGCCAGAGTTTCCTTTGTAATTAGGCCTATCTACCTGTCAGAGAGCCCCCAAAACACATTTTAACCAATTCCACACATTTTTCAGTTACTCTATCAACTTGCACATAATCTGGTCATTTCAACAAGTTGCATATAATTCAATTACTTCCACAAGCTACACATAGTTCAGTTAACTCCACAAATTTGCAAATAATTCAACTATTACAATAAGTTGCACATAATTCAGCTATTTCAAGGAGTTGCACATGATCCAACTAATCACAACAACATATACATTTATGGCACAAAGTTTGAGAAGTCACAATAGTAGGGTAATTAGGAGAGTGGAGTGTTCTTGCACAAAACTTGATACCATTGTAATTGCTTAGAGATGACAACTTTCAAAACCACTACCGGACTTATTCAAACAAGTGGGATATTTCTCTTTCATTTCATTTTTCGCTTCCCACGTGGCTTCTTCGACTTGTTGACTCCGCCATAATACTTTGACCGAAGCGACCTCTTTGTTTCTCAACCTACGAACTTGCCTATCAAGAGTAGCAACCGGAACCTCTTCATATGACAACTTTTCATTAATTTCAATGGTCTCAACCGACACGGTGACAGATGGATCTCCAACTACCTTCTTAGGCATAGACATGCGAAAACACAAATACATGAGGAACAACTACGGGAAAACATCATACTCCTAGTGCGACCTCATGGGAAATGCGCTTATGTACTCTTCATTATCAATTCACATAACATCTACAGGGGAAAGTTATAAGGATAACCGGTTCACCCTCATGAATTCTAAATCTCTATGCGAACACCCAAACTAAACCCGTGGTGACCTTCAGGATTACTCTACGATGTGCCATAATAAATTGACCGTAAAATTACCTACTGATTATATGAGAACACAAGGTGACTTTGACACGTTTGAACCTTCAATACCAAATAGACCTAATATAGTAAGGAGCAACGAAGTTCAAGATTGGGCTGGAATTATTCAGGAATCCATTAATGTGCTGAGCAGAGTATTTCGTGAGGTTATATGCTAAGAGACACAAGGATTTCTATTAATGAGGCTGACATGGTTTAATCCATGTGACTACGTCAATTATCAGATAAATGAAGCATAATGGTGACTAATATTCTTAGATGAGGTGGATACCATGTATGTGAACTTGAGATTTTAAAGAAGTGATCAAGTAGGATACACCGGTTGTGTCCCTGAGTGTAAGGAAAGTAGTTGAGCTCAAATGGTAAGACTCTTGCAACATGGGTGTGATTGAGGCCGCAAATGAAATACGTGGAATTTGATTTCACTCCTAACAATAAGCGACACAAGGAATTTATGCCACAAGCGCATGAGGATGGAAAAGAAGTCATCTACTTATGAGATTATCATAATTCGAACAATCTAATCCTTCCTAAGGCCAGAATGCCAGAGGTAGCAAAATTCCCATACATGACAATGACGTTTTCAATACTCCTAGGAGCCGAGTGACCAGAGAGCCACATAACCTCATCAAATCTGACCCATTTATGACTTTTGAAAAGGGAACACACTTTGGTTTGAAATCATGGCAATTTAATCTTGAAATTTAAGGAAAATAATTACTTTTGGAACCCATGAGACAAGCCCTCATAGCCCTAGAAAATTGTCAACAATGACGAGAAAGTACTTAAAATCATTACGAGTTAGTGTAGAATAAGGCCTCGAAGTGACCATATGAATAATTATGAAAGGGTGAGAAGTCGTAATGCACTTATTGAAGACGAGTAACCTGAGTTATCTAGTCATATGGACAAGCAGAGCAGGTAGGTGATTGTTATAGGAGAAAATCTCACAAGGAGTGCGAGCAATATCTTTTATCCTAATAAAAGGAACATACCCCGACCCTTGATGCCATAAGGCATAAAATTAGATTCACAAGGAGAGTTACCAGATGAAAATAGATAGTAAGGCATCACAACTAAGAGCACCACTTGGAATCAACAAGCTTAAACAGATTTGAAGACATTAGAAGTCTGTAGTAAAGGGGAAATTTTCCCACTCTCAGGGAACTCGTAGAGTACATAAAAGTGAGACTAATTGTTGGTTGATTTCCCAATGCACACGCAAGTGTACATGGTCGACAAGTAATATAGGAATTGA